>APFE030443346.1:149756-167555 GCA_000404065.3 Pinus taeda | reverse complement strand
ATTGTTATTATTGAGCCCTTACATTATTATTGTTATGTAGGCTCTGATTATGTTATGACCCCTTAGACTCCT
Source organism: Pinus taeda (assembly GCA_000404065.3). Lineage (NCBI taxonomy): Eukaryota > Viridiplantae > Streptophyta > Pinopsida > Pinales > Pinaceae > Pinus > Pinus taeda. Next base: position 167,483 of record APFE030443346.1, on the reverse strand, counting down.
ATATAGAGAGAGGAGGTCTTTTCATTTGAATCATCCAAGAATTGTTCATTTATGTAATGTAAAGGAGGTTTCCCCCTCGAAGAGGCTAAATTCTAAGGCGTTGATCTATCTTTTCTTGAGCTGGTTTCATAACAGGTGGCCTTTTTTGATTTTGTCTCTAGTAGAGGTTTTACAATGAGGAGATCAATCTGAGTCCCCTGAAATAGATGATGCTTAGTAGGGTGGTTCTTGGATTCCCCAAGCCACTAGAGTGCACAGAATCCCCCTTACTAAGTCTCGACCTCAACTGGTCTGAATGGGATGAGTCCAATTTGGTACCCAGTTCCCAATAGATATCCTCACAGGGATTTCTTGAACCTCTCAAGCCTTCTATCTGCTCGATGCTGCCTTGGCTTTGCAAGTCAGCTTGGCTCTCTGTTCTTTTCCTCTTGCTTTTTCTCTATTCTATCTCTCTGTCTCACTATCTTCTTCTTTCTTACAGTGCTCTCTCTTGTTCTCTATTTGTTCTCTGTTATGGCTTAAGGCCAATTTGTCTCATGACTGTTCGCTTCCTCTTCCACCTATTCATATTACCTGTTGTTGTTCGCTTGGAATTCCTTGCCTCTACGTCATCGCCACTATGTAACATCTCACAGGGAAGTGGCCACTTTTCCTGTCACGAACTGCGCCAGGTTTTCCTCAAATGGTTTGGTATTTCAGTTACTTTGTGTAATGATTCATCCGCCAACTCAGTAGTCCATTCCGCCTTCAAACTTTTATATGTCGTGGCTTATTTCCTCCATCAAATCGGGTTTCCCATCGTGTGCAATCTCCATCGTTAGGTCTGGAGACCCCAGATCCTATGGTGTTCACTGTTATCATGCGGTTGACTTGCTCGGACGTTAGCCCATGATGAGAGCAGTTTTCTCTCTCATCTGTATGACACGTGTTAACCAACGTATGGAATTGCTGGGTCTCCTGAAAATTCTGCTTACTGCCCAAAACTCCTCCAATATTTTGCCAGTTTTGGAGCGCGGGACCTGCCTATCATTTCAACACTTTTCCCACAGCTTTCGGGTTTCCTTGTGACCGAGTGCTTGGGGTTGTTCCTTCTTTAGGGGTTTTTCCCAGCGATACGCGCTAATCGCGCATAAAAAATGACCTCGTTTTTTAATCCGGACTTCCTAACTGCTAGTTTGCATGCTGCACGGTCTCCATGGGCCTTGGTCAGCTCGCTTTGACCGAGGTCCTCGTCGTTCTTTGCTGGCTACAAACTACCACTATCCAAAGGTCTTCTAGATAGCTCTTGTTCACAAGTTTTTGAAGTCTGTCATGATTTATTACAGTCATAGAGTTCTGATAATTTTCATGGATCCAATTTGGATCATGGGATCATGTGACAGAATTCATTAATTAATTTTCTAGTTCATATGGTTTAAGCATCTTCACTATTTCTCCTAAAGCTTGCAGGATTCATATTTCATGCCCTACTACAGTGGATTGTTTTCTTTTTCTACTACCAGTCAAATTACGTATGACATGTCTACAGTCTACCATCTACCCTGCTTCTTTCCCTTTTGATTCATACAATCAAGATCTTGGTGTCTACATCTGAAATTAGATTGATTGAATTTATTGCCTAATAGATTACTTGTTTCATCCCAACCACCACACTCAAAATCCTATAGAAAATATGATGGTAGGTTAACTCGATAATGCAGTATAAATCAAAGCAGAATACTATAACCTACTTCTACTATCAATTTGCGGAAGCTTAAAGATTTTGTTGAACAATATAACTAGAAGAAGAAGAATCAATGGCACAATACACATGAAAATACTTTGGGGAAAGCCTCAACTGAAAACCACACACTATTGTATTATCATACATGGTGGAAATACGTAGGAATTATACAAAGCCTTAGCTCTCACAGCTAGCCAACTCCTAGTACAATCCTCACAGATGCTCACAAAAAACTAGGCTTCGCTCCAGCCTTCCTCTCTGCTCTCCAAGCTCCTATTTATTTGCGCTCCTCCTTGTGGATGATTCTACTATTACCAAGTGGATGATCTCTTTCCAAAACTGCGCAATCTTCAAGGATTAAATCCTTGACTACATGCATGAGTTTCCTCTTTGAGAAAACACATGCAACTGATAGTACATTGTCCTTGACATTAATCTCAACTGGGTATTTCTCAGAATATACATGCATGAGTTTCTGATGAGGGAATATTTAGTTAACTGGAGTAGCACTAGATGAGTGCATGCATGCATCAACTGACTGTTAACTTACTATTAGTTCCTCAAACATTTTGGAACTAATTTAGTTGGACTTAACTTAGTAAACTGAGTTAACTAATTACAACTCAATTATAACTCCTTCTTATCTCCATAATTCAATGGATAGCTATTGCATGACTTCAGAAAGACTTCTAACTTGAATTTCTCTAACTAATTAATTTAAAATAAATTAATTAGTTATTTCCAAGTAGCTGTTAAGACTAAATTTGATTTTAATTCACAATTTAATTCAAGGAAAAATTAAATTGGAATATTCTTGTTGCCATATTTCAACACTCCCTCTCAACAAGAAAGGGATTATCTGCCACCCCGATCCTGTCTCTATGGAACTCAAATTTACAATTTGACAATGCCTTTGTCAAAATGTTAGCATCTTGCTCCTCTGTCGAAATATACTATTGCAACGTGATCCTCCTCGCTACACAGTCTCTGGATGATGATACCGGATGTTGATGTGCTTGGACCTATCATGAAATACTGGATTCTTAGATATTTTGATACAACTCTTATTATCACAATAGATCATAGTTGGATCCAGCCTCTAATCAAATAAACCAACTAGGATTCTATGCATCCAAATCGCCTCAAATGTTTCTTGACTTGCAACCATGTATTCTACCTCTGCCGAGCTGAGGCAACTGACCTCTATTTCTTGTTGTACCAAGAAAATACCTTTGTGACCCAAGGTTGAAAATCCTTCCTGATGTTCTCTTCTAATCTAATGGACTCCCTGCCTAATATGCATTAGTGAAGCCATGTATCTTCACTCCCTCTATCCTTCTGTAGCATAATCCATACTGAGATGTGCCTTTGAGGTATCTCAATACATGCTTTGCTACCTTCCAAAACATCTTGGTAGGTTGAACGATCGCTTGACTAAGCTGGTCTACCGCATAACACAAATTTGGTCGTGTGTTCACTAAGTACATCAGTGAACCCACAAGCTGCTTGTACATAGTAGCCTCTACCACTTCTCTTGAAGTTGCAACCTCCGTCCTCCAGTTACTTGCTAGAGGAGTTTGCATGGGCTTGCGCTTCTCCATGTGGAATCTCCTGAGTATCTCGTTGGCATACTGTCCCTGAGACATAAACCCCATCCTTTTGCCACACTTCCATGCCAAGGAAGTAATGCATGAGACCCATGTCTTTCATCTCAAATTCTCTTGCGAGGTCCTCTTTGCAAGAAACGATCAACTGATCATCACTAGCTAATATGAGATCAGCAACATAAAGTACGATGATCAACAACTTACCTTTCACCACAATGTGGTACAGGTTTGCATCTGCTTCACTCTTTGTGAAGCCCAACCCATTGAAGTAGTTTTCTATCCTGGTGTACCAAGCACGAGCTGCTTACTTCAGCCCGTACAACGCTCTTTTGAGTTGGCACACATGCAACTCACAATCGAAAGTCTCAAAACCTTCTGGTTGCTCTATGTACACCTCTTCCTTAATCTGGCCATTGAGGAATGCAGTCTTCACATCAATTTGATGGATCTTCCAACCCATCTGTGCTGATAGTGCCAACATAGATCTGATAGATGAGTACCTTGCGACAAGAGAAAAAGTCTCATCATAGTCAATCCCCTTGACCTGTGAAAAACCATGAGAAAAAAATCTTGCCTTATGCTTCTCCACACTACCATCAACAACTTGCTTTACCTTGTAAAGCCAATGGGAACTCACAATTGACTTTTTCTCTAGTCTCAGAACCACGTCCCAAACACTGTTATGAACTATGGAGTCATACTCCTCCACCGTAGCATCAACCCAAATCGGCTGTTGTACTGCTTCCTCAAAGGAAGATGGCTCAGCCTCAACACATTCCCCAACAAGGGCCATGTATCCAATGTACCTCTCAGATGACCTCCTCTATCTGCGTTGAGAAGATGATGCTCCCACATTCTCTCTTGTATCGTCCAACAATCTGTCAGCTTCTCTTGTGTGCTTCTATTCATCTCTGGAAGACTCCGCTTGAGTGGATGTCTCCACTCCTAGAACCTCTTCATGCAGTTGCCCCGCATCAGTCTGAGGCTCTTCCTCCTTAGGAACCAACAATTCCTCTTAAGGGAAACTCACATGGCCTTCTACTCATTAAAATTGTGATATATGTGAACCACTGTCTTCCAACTAGTAGGCAAGTACACCCGATAGTTGTGAGGTGTATTAGTGTACCCCACAATTATCTCCAACTCTGCTATCGGCTCAAGCTTTTTCCCTGCATCCTTTATCACATGGAAATATACTGAGGAGCCAAAGATCCTGAAGTGACCCACATCTGGTCTCTTACCAGAGAAATATTTCTCTGGTGTCTTCATCCCAAGTATGTGATGCAGGCTTCTATTATGCAAATAGACCATTGTGTTGCATGCCTCAACCCACAAGTGAAGTGGTAGGCCTTGCTCATGCAGATCGCTCGTGCTGCCCCTACAATAGTTCTGTTCTTCCTCTTGGCCACCCCATTCTACTGTGGGTTATGAGGTACCATCAACTCCCGTTTAATTCCTTATGTTGCACAAAAGTCCTTAAACTCTTGAGAGACATATTCTCCATTGTTTTCACTTCTCAAGGCCTTGATCTTCTTTCCTGACTCTTTATCTACCAAAGCTTTGAACTCACAAAAATTTGTGAAGGTTTGGTCCTTCTTTTGCATGAAATAAATCCAGCATTTATCAGATTATTCATCAATGAAAATCACATAATACCATTGCTTGGCTGTGGATGTTGTCGAGAATGGTCCACACAAATCAGTATGAACTCACTCTAAGATAAAATCTACTCGACTGTCTCGATCATGAAAGGAAAACTTGGTGTACTTTCCCAAGTTACAACCTTTTCATGTGTCAACTTGCTCAAGTTTACCTTTGGGAAGTCCTGTAGATATCTATTGCATTATCTTCAAACCCCCATGATGCAAATGGCCCAACTGCATGTGCCTCAACTCGCCAATGTCTTGGCTTTGCACTAATTCTGCTTTTGTACTCAATGCTGCACAATCATCTACCTCTAGTTTATACATATTATTCACCCGAATCCCTATCCTCTTGGTTTGACCCGTGGCTATGTGTCTTAGGAATGCATTTCCTTTACTGAAGACAACGTTGTAGCTTTTTTCCTCCAACATCGCGACCGATACCAAGTTCTTCTTCAGTCTAGGCACATACTTCACATCTGTTAAGGAAATAGGAGCTCCATGCTCCCTCTGAAAAGCAACCGTGCTCACTCCTGAAACACTATACCTTCTGTTGCCACCCATCTCTATGCACATCTTGAGGTCTTTCTCCTCCAAGGCACTGAATAAATTTTTATCATTGGTCATGTGGAATGAGGCTCCACTGTCAAGATACCATACACAACCCATCATCGATGACACCATGCATACGATGAAGGTAAAGTCTATTTTGATCTGAGAGGCTAATGCCTCACCTTCCAATCCTTCTGAGGATCCCTTCTTGGACTTATTTGATGGTAAATTAGTCGCATAATGTCCCATCTTGTGACAATTAAAGCATCTTACTTTAGACATGTCACCCTTCTTCCCTCCATGAGAAGAATTCGATTTGAAATGGGAAACCTTCCCCTTCCCTTTCCTTGCCTTACTTGCTAAGGCCATATTTTCTTCATCACCATTCTAGGATGAAGAACCATCTCGTGTGATCCTCTTGATCTCCTCCTACATAAGAGCCGATCACAGTCGTTCCCAATCCGGTAGTTTATCCCTTCCATTCATAGAGTGTTGGTAGGTATTCCAACTCTTTGGAAGGCCAAGGAGAGAATGGCTCACCATATCACCATCAGCAGTACTTATTCCCACACTTTAAAGCTCATCTCTGTAGGCGGTGAGCTTGTTCAGATATGTGGAAATAGTATCGCCCTTCTCCATCTTGATTCTCCAAAGCTTATCCTTGAGCGCCAATTTCTTGTGGTCGCTATTGTTCTGATAAAGGTCCTTCAATGTCTTCCACAATGAAAATGGAGTATCCTTCCCATGGGGACTCGAGACAATATGGTCTCGAACTCCCTCACGAATGATTTGTCTCGCCTTCGCCACACACTTCTTCCACTCAGCCAACTCTTGTGCATTAGTTGAATATGGCTTTGGGATTTATTGATCACTGAATTCCTTCAAGCCATTGTCTTCTAATACAACCTCCATTCTATATTTCCATGCTATGTAATTCTAGCTACCTTCCAAGGCATACTCGAGTCTGAATCCATAGAACGCCATTGGCCAACATTGAAGTATGACATGAATTGGATTTGCACCTGCAACCCCGAACCTCAAACTTCAAATTCTCTTCTCAATATACTATTCACAACTCCGATATCATGTCGAAATTTCTACAAATCCATCTATGATACCATGTAGAAAATCTATATAGGTTAACCAAATAATGCAATATAAATCAAAGTAGAATACTATAACCTACTTCTATTATCAATTTGCAAAAGCTTAAAGATCGAGCTGAACAATATAACTAGAATAAGAAGAATCAATGGCACAATACACATGAAAATTATTTGGGGATAGCCTTAGCTAAAAACCCCACACTATTGTATTATCATACACGGTGGAAATACATAGGAATTATAAAAATCCTTAGCTCTCTCAGCTAGCTATCTCTCAGTACAATCCTCACAGATGCTCACAGGAAATCTAGGATTCTCTCCAGCCTTCCTCTTTGCCCTCCAAGCTCTTATTTCCTTGCGTTGTTCCTTGTGGATGATTCTCCTGTTACCAAATGGATGATCTCTTTCCAAAACTGCACAATCCTCAAGGATTAAACTTTTGATTGCATGCATGAGTTTCTTCTTTCAGAAAACACATGCAACTGATAGTACACTATCCTTGACATTAATCTCAACTGGTTCTTTCTCAGAATAAACATGCATGAGTTTTTGATGAGGGAATATTCAGTTAACTGGAGTAGCACTAGTTGAGTGCATGCATGCATCAACTGACTATTAACTCACTATTAGTTCCTCAAACAGTTTGGAATTAATTTATCTGGAATTAACTCAGTAAACTGAGTTAACTAATTACAACTCAAATATAACTCAATCTTATCTCCTTAATTCAAGGGATAACTCTTGCATGACTTTAGAAAGACTTCTAACTTGAATTTCTCCAACTAATTAATTTAAAATAAATTAATTATTTATTTCCAAGTAGTTGTTAAGACTAAATTCCATTTTAATTCACAATTTAATTCAAGGAAAATTAAATTAGAATATTCTTGTTTCCATATTTCAACGAATCCAAATCCCTACTGAAGATCTAGCCATTGTTTGAAGATACAACCAATTGCTAAGATTAGTGATTAGGTTATCAGAGAGATCCCTCTTTGGATTGAAGGGGCTAGCCTTCAATCTACAATCATGGTTTGAAAAGGTTACCTTAGGAATTCCTCTTTCATATCCAAGAGGATATTTCTGAGTGATAACAAGATCCATGACTTGGATCTTCTTGATTCTCATGCTTTCTTTCTTCCTTGGATTCTTTAAATGTTGCATCTTTGATTCCTGACTTGTCCTTTTCTATCCTCAGCTCATATGTAATGAGTGTTACATGAATCATACCCATCCTCAACTTGTCCATATCTGATAGTTCCTCAAGGGAAGATACAATGGGATTGAATCTTGAAGGAAATGATATTAATAGTTTCTGAACAATATCAACTTCTTTGACTTCTTCACCAAGACCTATGATAGAGTTGAAAATGTTGTCTACTCAAATAAAATTTGAATAAATATTCTCCTCTCCTTCCATTTTCTAACTTCCAAAGTAAGCCCTAAAAGTTTGTAGCTTGAATTCCTTCACTTTGAAGAAAGATGTTCAGGAAATAAATCCACAATTGTCATTTTAGAGTCTACTTTTCAAGTCACAAACATGACTCATCATTAGGATGAGATTGTTTAGAGAAGGGAGAGGAAGATGAATGAATAAGTATACATATAAAAGAATATAAGGAGATACAAAATATCCTTCGATTTCTTAATCCATTCATAAAAACTTTTGACTTTGATCCATAGATTATGAGTTAACTTGCAATGTGCTACTTTGAGAAATTCAGTATCTGATAAACCACTCAAGATGGCATGTTTATATATTGAATTAGATATATAATTACCCCTACCAGTTGTATCAATGGGTGAAGTATCAAGAAATTGATAAGAATTTTCTAGAGCTACCCAAGCATCAACTCCCAAGGATATGATGTAGGCTTCCATTCTTATATTCCATAAGGCATAGTTGGTTCCGTCTAATTGGAGAGGATTTCCTAATGATCTAATAGAGGCCATCTTCCCTAAGATTAATCTTATAGTGATTAATTGTTCCTAAAAAAACTTTCTTTGATACCAATTGTTAGACTAAATGTTACATTGAGAGGCGGGTTAATAATTGTAATGAGAAATTTAACATTTCAAAACCATTTTGTCAATAATTGAATATACAATAGTGCATTAGTAAATAATATGCATTATAACAGTGAATAAAATTGTGCAACATACATCACATCAACACATGAGAACACCGAATTTTATGTGGAAATCCTTTCGTGAGAAAATCATAAATTCTTTGTCTTCTTCAATTTTATTGCATAGATTTTCAAGCCCCAAATTGCTGGAGGCACCCACCAACAAAACGAAATTTGAAGGCACAAACCCTCAAAATGTCCAAGCATTAACTTGCAATAGGCTATAACCTAATTTAGGCGCCAAACTCAACAATTTTCAAGCACATACTTGCAATAGGATTCAACTTTATTGAGGATCCAACCTTAGTGGAGGAACCCACCTCCTTATACAATATGTTTTGGACCACTTTTCACACCATTTCAGATTGGATCCATATGTAGTACTAATAATATAAGTCTTCAAAAATTTATCATACTATTGTTGTCATAGGTTTATTTATCAAGCTAACATAACATGTTCATCAAGATCTAATCATAACCAATGTTGTCATATCCTATTCATCACAACAACTAGTTCATCAATCTAGGGCCATAATGCCTATCTTAGATCATGTTTTTGTTACACATACAACATCTGCTCATAGAACCTAAAACTTGTTCAAAATGAAAAATATAGCTCTACAACAAACAAAAAAAAATGCATCTTCATGACTCTTCATAACCCCTCAAAAGATCACAACTTAATTATGATCATTTCTGCTTTTCTAGAATTCAATTATTATTCAAAATAAACCCAAAAACCATATTATAAATTAATTATTTGGTTGAATAGAAATTTTTGAGTGAATTATACAAAATGGCCTTTTAAGGTATCTACAAAATAACTTAACAGTTCTACAAATTAGCCATTTCTAGTGTGCAAATAACCTAATTTAAAAAATAAATAAGGTTAGCTCTCTAGGGATTGAATTCGTGACATGAGAACCAAGTACCAATCCAAAAACATAATATGACATATCATATATTGGATTACAACAAGTTTTTTTCTTCGACTCATATGTGAGTGCCACAAAACGAGGCCCTCAACAAACTTTTAACCGTAGAGAAATGATCAAGCCATATGGATAAGTCACAAAACAATGCCCTCCATGGGATCAAACCCAAAACAAGCAGAAACCATGAACTTCCACAAACCGTAGAACCACAATAAAATCACATGCATAGAATAAATTATTAGAGCATTCATATAATCCAAGAATGACATCCTCTGTGAGCTTGAAATCAAAACAAGTGAAAAGTATGAAACTACATAAACATAGACCAAATCAAATCATATGCATAAAGCCAACAATCGCCATCATGCATATGTCACATAATGACACCCTTTGTGGGCTTGAACCCAAAACAGAAGAAAACCACATGCCTTAGAAAACACAAATACATCGATCATTGTTCATTTTGAATTGAAAACTCAATTTTTGTGCATACATATAATGGCAGGGTGGTTATATATATTGATTGATCCAATGGTTTGGCCTTGGGGATGACCATATAACTTATCCATATAAGCATAACTTATTTTTCATTGTATGACCTTCAAACACTTGGGGCTTATCCTTTGTGCCATATGACTTGGACATTGGGGGTCATTAGCCGACAATGTGGTGATGTCAACAAGATGTTATTATACCATGTGGCACCTAGTGAGTGGTGCAATATGTCACCTAAAAACATGTTTATTGGACACCTAAGTTTTGATTTGTACTTGCCAATGTTATTATCACCCAAAACATGTTCACCTAGCCATTTCTTACTAGTTGATTGAAATATACCATGTAGGATGAGTTTTACCATCGTAAAACGCACTTTCACTATATGAAATAATTTAGTGAACCATTTTCCTAAATTATTTCTCATTAAAATGCAAAAACCCCATGAGAATAATTAAATAAACAATTATTTATTTAATATCCTTTAGAAATAATTATTTGATGATTATTTCTTATCACTTTTGACTTTTTTTTCCAAAGAAAAAAATGGTAATTTTTTATTAATAATGTAATAAAAAAGTTACACCAGCTTAATCGAATTCAACTCAGCTCATGACGCCAATCTGGGCTCAACGAGCTTTACACAATTAACGCAGCGTTAGAGGACTAACGCGCACAAAGAAAAAGAGATAAGAGAGAGAAATAGAAGAGAGAAAAAGAGGAAAGAGAAGGGCAAAAATAGGCCCACATCAGGATTTCCTCCCCTTTTTCTTTTCGACTTTACGCCACTCACCCAAAGTGGGTTCGGTCGGAACTATGACTATTTGTGTTTCTGAATTCTGGATGCCAGGTTCTTTGTCTGAATCTGAACTATCAGAGTGGTGCTGCCGTTTGAGGCTTCCAATACCGGGATCCATGCCTGTCTGAACTTCCTTGTTATCTGATGAAGATCCCTTCTGATTTTCCATTACTTGAGATACCGCGGTCTTCTCTGCTGGGATCTCTTCTTCTGCTGCTTCTGATTCTTCGTCCTCTGAATCATGGTGTGAGAATTGCCAACCTTTCTTCTGTTTCCCTTTCTGTTTCTTTTTATTTTTTACTTCTGGACATGTGCTTTGAAGATGTCCTGTCTGCCTGCAGATCCTGCATCTGAAGGCTGTGTTTTCATAATCTAAAACCTGTTACCAGTTCTGTTGTTTGTAGATTAGCTTTATATTATCCGGCAACCCTTTGCTTAAATCTACTTCCACACAGATACGTGCAAAGGTGTAGATTCTTTCATCGATTCTTTCCAAATCTGTTTTGATATATTTCCCTATGTTGTTTCCAATACCTTCCAGCACATGATCATTCCAGAAATGAAGAGGGAGGTTGTATAGTCTCACCCATACTGGCATTTTAGTTACAGTCATTTTATTTGGATCAAAATCTGGGAACCATGGGGTCATAAACAGCCCCGTTGTTCCCCAAAACCATGGCCCCTCTTTGATTACTATATCTCTGGCTTCCTGGGATGAAAATTTTACTATGAAGAACCCCTTTGAACATAGATGGATGTCACAATCCATGGTCCAACTGGTGAAAATCCAGTGAAACAGATCCAGAGGTTTAGGCCAGAAACTGTTGAAACGGTAGATAAGAGCCTGAGTTTCATAGGAGTTAACGAAATCATCGAGTCCTGAAGAATCTAGATTTAATGATGGGGTTTGTTCAGCCTGATCTACTATGTATGGCTTGGGCATGTGGCCACCTTGTTCAGAAGAGGGGCCTGAAGCCCTGCTGCCCTGTAAAATATTTTTGTAGGATAAACCTCCTTTTGGTTGGTGCTGGGCTGCTGTTTTTTTTCCCTTATCTCCCCCTGAGGAGCTTGTCTGTCCCTGAGGCAAAACCCCTCCTCTCAGTCTGAGATTTAATATAATGGTTGATCCTGGACCAATCCCATAACTTTCCAGTGATCTGCAGTCCTGGAGGGACCGCCCACCACTGATAAGGTGTTGAATCTGAACTGGGAAACCCATTTCTGCCCAGATTTGTTTTTTCAGCTGTAGAGGGGAGGCTCCTGCATGAACAGATATTAAACGAGTATTCCCCTGAGGGGGTTTTAACAAAATCTGAAAACGGGGGTTTGTTACCTGTTCTGGCTGAAAACATTGATGCGCTTCATCGAGGAACGGGTCTTTGAAGCACTGCGAAGCCAGATCGCAGCTCCCTCTCCTTTCTGAGCCCACAACTTTCTCTTTCTCAGTTTTCCCTGGGGCTGTCAATCGAAACCACAATGGATCGAGATGGTTTATCGGACCTGGAATACTCCGCACGCCGAGGACGCATGCAGGGATTTCAAGACTGTGGAAGGCGAGCTCTAGTGATTGCATACCCGGTCTTTCGTAAGACAATGATAGCGGGGTTCCGTGGTTTGTTTCGATGGAGACCTTGTCCACATCGGGTCCAGTCCAGGGTCCATAGCGGCCGTCGGGGGCAATAGAAGCCGTGAGCAAAAGATCAGGCCCTCTGCTAGAAAACTGCCATACCTGTATGGGCAGCCGGATCTGAGGTGAGGCACTTTCATAAGACCCGAAGAACGCCCTTACACTTCCCCAGCAGAAAGAAAAAGCGCTCTTGCCATTGGAAGTCGTTCCTGGGGATGCTTGACGGCACCTCAACCAGCCAGGAGCAGGAGGAAAACGGCCGGATCCGCGCAACAAAGAGCCGCTAATACGCCCCAACTCCCATTTTTCATGGATCCAGACACAAAAGTCTTTAACATTCAGCTGATCATCTTCATGCCCTGAGGAAACATCTTGGAAGAAAGAAAATTCTGACTGAGCCCTGTACAGATCACAGATTTGCGAGAGATCTGGGGCTATGTCGGTGCAATACAGGAGGTCTGGAACCCTAGATTCCTGATCGAAACCCACCGCGCCAACTCTCGAACTAGCCATCGTGATTCCTCTGGTTTAATTAATTCTCATGTACTTTATTTTGTCTTCAATACACAAGATTTCTAAATTAAACCTAGTAACAATTTACTAAATTTCTGATTTCAATTCCATTCTATATAATAAATAATAACACATTATTTCATTATCACTTTTGACTTAATCACCTTGGAATAATTAAATAAATCATTATTTATTCATTATTCCATATTTATCTCTTATTTTCCTTATGAGATAATTGCTAAATCATTATTTAATAATTATTTCAAATTCATATTTGTCTTAATCCTCACAAAGTGATTAATAGATCATTTTTATTTGTTAATTACTTCAATCACTTTCTAACTAGAGATATTTCACCATTTTGAATATTTTTTCCCTCTAAAAAAATATAATAAAATATTCACAACAACTAGATTTCGATTTAGTTAATAATATTTGATTATTTTCTAATTCTCAATCTATCTCATTATTTTGTTATAAATAGAGGGTTTTTCTTCATTCTTCAACATGACCATTCTCATTGTCCCCATTATCTCCTCATAACATTTGAGCTCCCACTTGAGTTGAAGCATCCTTTATTTCTTTTTTCCCATTGCATACCACATATTGAGAGAGAGAAGCACATTGCTGAGCACAAGGTCAAGAAGGACCCATCCCATGAAGGGGGTTCTACGTACCCAATTCTATAATCACTCCTCTTCAAGTGTATTATACTTGATTAATAAAATTAATCATTCATATTCTCCATTGGGTTGTTGCACTTATATTTCTACTGTTATATTCTTCTATTTGCATGCTATATTTTTCTACAGGGTATTTCTAACATTTTGTTGTAGATCTTAAGCATAGACTTAAGTAAGGGATTTTGGTACACTTTTTGAAAACTTTACACTAACAAATGATGAATCCATTGGGGAGGCGATTCGGAACCTTGGTGACTCTTGTCACAACCATTTTTAGTTTTTTTCTATATTTTTTATTTCTCTTAATTTTCATTTTCAATTCTTTTATTTTTTGTAATATCTCTATTTCTATTGGGGTTTCACATCTTTTTGTTGGTCATAGGTACTAGCCACGCAAGAGACAACACAATCTGGAGTAGATATGCCAAGAAGAAGAGTCAGGAACATAACATAATTTTTGGCCCAATATGTACACTCCCCAATGCACTTTTTAGGTCATTTTCTGTGCCCAGTCACAGTTTACATGTCAAAACCTCCACGTTAAATTTTTCCAGATTTATTTATTTATTTTTGTCTTTTTATTTTTTTCCAAATTTTGCCAAAAGTGCTTCTTGTGTGTCAAAAAGGGCTTATTTTCTTTTTTGAGTCACCTCTAGGCCTGGATTCACTTAGCATTCTTCTCATTGAGGAGGGAAAAATCACCCTAGGGTTTAGAGTACACCTCTATTAGTTAGGAAGAAAATCGCTGAGTTGCGGAGTCTAGTGTGCAACATTTTCAGCTTTTATTTTTAAGCTCTTTTTCTAGCTTTTTACAGTCTCTTTAGATAGGTTTTTGTAGCACTGCATTCCCTTTAGAATCTTGTGTTGTCTTTCCTCTTAGGATCCCTTTGTGCATCCTCTCATTTTTATCTTATCATCTGCCATTTTCTCGCATTTTCACTTTTGTTTTTTATTGGTTTTATGCATCACTTTTAGTAGATTTTCCATTTAGATCCATGTCACTTAGATAACAGATATTTTGGCCATTTTTGTGTCTTTGAGTTGCTTGTTTTCCATCTTTTTTCTTGTTGCTTAATTACCTTTTTGGTGGGGGATTGTGTGCTTGATTTTGCTATTTATTTTACTATTCATATCCAACATATTTACAATTTATGCACTTTATTTTTAGTAGCATTGGCATCATCAAAATATGCTTAATTAACTCATCCACTTGATGATTTAATTAAGCATATAATGACGGATAGCGACTGTCACCAAAAGCCACATTTCCAAAAGTGTAGGTGTTGTGGTGACATTCAAGGTCCGTCACGAATAACGACCATCACCATTTCATATCAACAACAACGATTTATGGTTACAGACAATTGAGGGTCATTACTATTGATGAGTATATATGGTGGCGTTTATTGGCCATCACCATTTCATATTTTGGTGAGGGTTGAAAAATGTCACCAAAGCTCATTGGTGATGGTCAAAAGAGCCTTCGTCACCAAAAAATGATCATTGTCGTTCCATATGGATGTCAGGGCACGATGGAATCGAACCACCAACCTCCTTCTTGTAAAGCAGGTGCTCTTCCATTGATGTTAGGGTCCAAGCTTAACCCCTTTATTTATGTAATAGGGTTGAGTCACAGTTATAGTTGGTTAAAGAGTCAATAAATCCCGTATTAATAATTGTAAGTGGTTGATCTACATTTAAGAAAGGGACCACAGTTAGTTGCAAACGGTCCATGGTATTAGATAGATGGTATTGAAAGAACCATGGTAATGACCCATGGTATTGTATATATGAATCCTATATAGAGGCTATAGACTCCCCCTTTAGAAATATCGAGTCTTATTTTGTAATCGATCTCTGCTTTGCAAGAGGTTGCCCGCTCGAAGAGACAAGTAAACATTACTTTCATCTCTAATAATAAAATACTTGTTTTTTTCTCATTTTATTCTGTGTTTTGGGTTGTATTTCTTCGCATATTTAGTATTCTATAATTTCTCATATGTCAAGAGCATAACAAGTGGTATTAGAGCACTTTCCAAGGTCGGTGGTACCTCCATTTTTGGCAGAATTTTTTTTAGGCTAGAGACGTGTTCCCGCGTCATTAAACCACAAGATCTGTCATTGAGCACATAAACCTATGGATTTGTGGAGGCATGCATGCAAGCCCCCTAGGCTTGCCTAAAACCTCGCCTTAGATAATCCATCAGATGTCTTGCTACTACAGTACATTGAAAACAACATTCGGGGAGATTACTCGTGTGTACAATAGGGTAGTCGAGTAGCACAGCTAAGGGTACATTGATCCTCTTTAGTTAGTGCCCTGAAATATTGGGTCAAGTACTATTGTTGGACTCTTATGTATATTGCGATCTGTAGCACTTGACACTCCTTTGTGACCGTAGTTCTCTTGGCTCTTTGAAGATCGCCCATTATCTTATCTGCCAGATCTGATCCACTAGTTGGGCTTCTACCACCATAGTTCAATTCAGATCTAGCAACTGGGGTTCTTTCGCCATTGTAGTCCATCTCAGATTCCATCGTTGGGGTTTCGCAGGAAGATATGACCATTTGCGTAGTGAGGCTTATGGCTCCTATAGTTTGGGCTTGATTTTCGTAGTACTTTGGGCAGGATCATTTTTTCTGGAATTTGACCACTGTATTGATCAGCGCGGAGGCACATGGTATTAATGAATACTTTGAAGGAGTATCTAGCCATCATATTCACTTCCATGGAAACCAGCAACATGCCCACTGTTACCGGGAATAGTGTCCACTCGGAGCTACTATTCCCACTAAGATTGTTAGCTATCTTAGAAGCAAACAAGTAAAGACTACTTTCATTTTCCTTTATGAAAATATATAAGAGTGGAACAAAGGACACCAACCTTAGTCTTGCGCTTGGTTCCTTACTTGATTCCTCTTCTTCCTGATAGATCTTTGCCACTTCTTCTTCGTTTGCCCAGCTTCAAAGAGCACCTGTGGAATCAAAGCAGCATAATACTATCGAAGAACAAAGATCTATATTCATAAATAACACAGGACCAGATATGTATTAACCACACAAATGCATATACAATCAAACATACAAGAATATGGAGGAAAACTTGAATAGCTTTATTAATATCAAGAATAGCAAGAGGATTACAACCAATAGTTCTGACCCAGCATCATTCTCCAGCAAGAAATCCCTTCTTCACCTCAAGTAAAGCTTAGATCACCCAACACTATGAAGGTTCACCAGAAAACCAATAACACTTCTCTACAAGATACAAGATTCCAGCCTCTAGATCTTTGTGATGAGGGATCGATATATAGATTATTGTAGGGGGGTGAGTCATCTTCTGGGGTTTCGATTAGTGTCCTCTCTTTAATAGTTTTTGATTCCACTTGGAGACTGATGATCTCTTACTCATCCTTGGTAGAAAACAGAGAAGCAAGTGTGAGAGGGGAAGCTTCTGGAAGATTCTATGATCTTCTACCTTGCAAACTGTCTCTCCCATTTTTCCATTCTCTCCCATCACACCCTACAGAGGGGGCATCCAGTATGCATCACACCCTTTACATTGGGAAGGTGATATGCATCGCACCCTCTGCACTCGGTATTCAGTATGGTCTAGTTTTGACCATTTCTGAGCAATTTTTAGCGGAGAACTTCTGGGAGATGATGTAATTAGTTGACCTTGTTCCTTTAGGTAGTGAAGCAACACTTTCAGGGACTTACGAGCCCTTATTTTATGGACTTTTATGATTGGGTTTGCAGTGCCCAAAAATGTCTATAATAGTTGCCCCTTAAAGCATGAGGTCGTTAATCTTTTGATGTCGAGTGAAATGCTTTATCATGAGGATCCAAAGTTTTTTCGAGCTGGGAGGCGACCTGTAATAAGATACAATATAATACATTATCTTCATAATATT
>APFE030443346.1:115878-147805 GCA_000404065.3 Pinus taeda | reverse complement strand
TCTATATATATATATATATAGAGAGAGAGAGAGAGAGAGAGAGAGAGAGATATTTAGAATTTTTTCTATAAAATTATGAAGAGTTTTACATATTTTAACAACACTATTTTGGCATGATAATTGATGAGATACTTTAATAGTTGTGTTAATATTTTTGATCCAACATTCAAGAGAAAAATAATTTCAACTACAAAAAACTCTTGTATTATAATGACATGGTATATAAGTGCTTCTATAAAGAACCTTTTTAGGCACACAAAGAAGGATATCCAATGAAGTTTATGTTTTGAATTATTTTCATCATATCTTGATAAATTTATAACCTTTTTCTACTTTTTAAGCATACTTTTCAATATATTTCACAACTACATGTTGAGAAACAACTAGTTGAAAATCAACATTAGATTGCCACAATATAAGAAGATTAACATTGAAAACATTTACCATATCATCAATACATGCATGTTAATATTTATTTTTCATTTATAAGATATGAATAATATTGATTAATAATGAATCTTCCATGGAACATTGTAGTGATATGCAGTAACAAAATCATTTTTGTGAAAGAAAGAATCTACGCTGCACTTTGTATGTCTTTGAACACAATTGAACAAATTCCCATAACCGTCATGAGCATTACAAGAAGAAACTTGTGAGGTGTTCAAAAGGTGGGGATTATCATTTAGGATTCAGGTAACCATTATGTTATGATAATGGATCTCATGAATAATCATGTTGTTATACGTTTAACAAAGAACGTCTTTGCAACATGCACATTGGAAGGGGGGATATTCTTGCTCCTTCTAGATCTTGACACCTCTCTCTTTTAAATCCTACAAGGATGTTGAGCTTTAATCAATCTAACATTTCTAGGTTTTGAAGAAACTTTGTGACAACCCTTTTTCCTAATCCATCCTTTAATATTTCCATGAATTGTAATTCATGTACATAATATGGAAATGTAATGATTTTGTTTGGTTAAATTACAACCTTAGTTTTTGTGGGTTACCCTCAACCATCACAATTTTTAGGTTGTTCACAATTTGCAATGGAATATTAATATCACTTCTCAGGTGGTTTCCAATTTTCAATGAACCATTAATACCACCAATTTATGTTTCATTAACCACAAACCTTCATTTATCATGACAAGTTGTTATAGGCCATTTTGTCGCATCTGGTCAATAGGCCTCCAAACTGGATCAATCAACATATGTGAACATGTTGTCATTATCCCTACACAAATCCCTAAGCATGACCTTAACAAAAAGTCTAAGTTTCTAGGTCTCACTGCTAAAAATCAATGTTTTAGTCCCCAGCACACCCTACCCCTTTAGCCACCTATGTTTAGAGCTGGTTTCTCCTTTTTGCACCAGTGCTGGTAAACACTAGTTTCTCCTTGTTGGGGGTGCGTTGATTCTAGAAATTTAGGAAAATTAAAAATATTCCAAATCTTCCTCTTCCATAAGCTTCTAGGGGTTGTTTAACGATTTACTATGGATAAGAATCTCGAGTACTATCTGATCCTACCTTGGAGACTTCACCTCTTATCCATTGATCTCATCCTAACATCATAAGTGGATCTCAAGCTCATTATGGTAAATCCTAAACTACCATCCCTCTCCTATAAATTTATTGTCATCCATAACATTAGGGTTGGATTTTGGAGACTAATCCTTCCCTCATGTTGCTACCTTAAATCTAAGAGAGTCATCATTTTCAAGCATTATGGTGACATTGAGGTATCCTTTGTGACAAGGATGGACAAGTTAAGTTGGGGAGATCTCTACAAGATCGGCTACTATTCTCGATTGTAAACTCTCCCATATTTATATTAATACAAACAGTATCTTGTTTTCCTATATGTGTTGCGTTACATTTACATTCATGTATTTCAATGTGTCATTGATTCATTGAATAGAATAATTGAATTATGCTACATAGATGTTGTGGATCCTTAGCTTGTTTTGGTTGTATGTGCATGTTATAATTGTAGCATATGGAGCTACGATTGGAGTTTACAATCCAGGAGGAAAGTAAATCTTGTGATAGATTCCAAGTAAGCCTCTTTCCCATTCTTCAATTTCTCTAAGGGAAACTCTACATTCTTTGTTTTCTGTTGCTCTAGACCAGCCCACTAGGCCTAGGGAAGATACTTTTGTCTACAAGTAAATTTCATATAAAAAATGTAGGAATTTACAGGGTAAGTTCCTCAGACAGAACATCAAAGGACACCGCGCACAAACAGATCACAAATCAATACACTAGTATTTTTGACGTGGTTAAAACCCTGAAAGAGGGAAACAGTCCACAGCCTGAGCCAACGTGGCCACTTCAAGCAATTTATTAATAAAAGAATGAAAATTTACATAAGCTTTTCTCGTGAACAGTTAGCCTTCAAATGACCCTCCATGCTCTTTAAATAGAGATCATGGACCAATCGTGTGTTAAGCCACGGATCAAGTGTCAGTAATACCAAGGAGAGAATGAGCCATCATATCACTACATATCATGACCGTCGGATTGTAAGTTACAAAAGTACATAGTAAAGAAACACACTTTTCCTAACTATATACTAGACCAAGTTATACTTAACTATTTCCTATGTGTCAGAATATCCTAACATCGCCCCTTAAGAACAACTTGGGATAGGATTGAAAGATTTACAAATATGACACAATAGGAGAAGGAAGGAGGCACTAGAGCCTATCCCCCCTTAGTGACAACTTCTTGAACTCCAACCATAAATCAAATTTTAGTAAACTTCGCCTGAGAGCCTTTGTAAAGATGTCTGCAACTTGATCATCTATTGAACAATATTGCATTTCACGAACATGGTCATGAATGAGCTTTCTGATGAAGTGCATGTGTAGTTCAATGTGTTTTCTACGCTAATGTTGGACTGGATCTTTGCATAGTTGAATGGCACTTTGATTATCACACTAAAGTGTAGTCGGATGCTGCTGCTGAAAGCCAAACTCTAATAGGATCTGACAAAGCCACAAGGCTTCCTTACTAGCTTCTACGACACCACGATACTCTGCTTCCACTGAAGAAAGAGAAATGGCACCTTGTTCTTGCAAGCCCATGTAATAGGTCCTGAACCAAGAGTGAACACATAACCGGAAGTAGACTTCCAATTATTAGGGTCACCAGCCTAATCAGAATTAGTGAAACCAACCAATAGAGGAGATGCTTCAGCACTGTAATGAATTCCAAATTGAACTGTACCTCGAACATAATGAAGTATTCTTTTAGCTACATTCCAATGACTTTCACGTGGGGTTTGCATAAACCGAGCAACAAGGCCAACAACAAAGGAAAGGTCAGGATGAGTATGGGTTAGATACAAAATTTTTCCTACAAGTTGACGATATAAGGTAGCATCAACTTCAGGGGAAGTACAAGTGACTGAAAGTTTGACTCCAGACTAAAAGGGAGAGGGAGCTGGCTTACAGTCTTCCATGTGAAAATGGCGTAGAATATCACAGGCATACTTGGATTGGGAAAGGGAAATACCTTCCTTGGTTTGTGTTAACACCCAGGTTGTTCCCTATGACTCCCAAGGGAATACGACTGGGGTAACCACTAACCAATCATTGGATTACAACTTCTATCCCAACTGTAATCAGAGAGGGCTCTCCCTTTAAGGTTTGTTTATGTTCTGTGGAGATTTTAGGCTAGTTATGAAGTAAGGATTTTGATTTATGTTTGGTTGGAAGGATGTCTTTCTGTGCCTGAAGTGAAAATCTGCAGATAATGTTAGTTCATTGGGCAATGGAGTCTGTGGCTACTGGTTGTTGAAATCTTGAGTTTGAGCAGCTGGGATTATAGGGCCATTTAAATACTTCATAAAACAAACTTGAAATTATGATGGTGAAATGAAAACAACCAGTGAAAAGCAATTAGGAATTTTTCACTAAGCTGGGTGTGAGAAAAGAGATATATTCCTCAGGAGCAAAACTTGAATTCCTGAAACAATAATCACTGTGAAAGATATAGCGTGAAAGGGTAGCAATTAAGAATTACACCTTTATTACTATAACTGAAGAAAAACACTTATAATAGCTTATATTGAGTTCAGGGTAATCTGTGATTAAGTCCTGGAACTATTCTTTTTCCTTGCCATTAACTGTAAAGCATAGAAGCATGAAAGAGATATGAATGATAATAAAACACATAACAAAGAGTTGTAAAGAAAAACTTATTGTGCCATGAAATACGCAGGAATCCTATAACTTTCAGCTAAACACCACAATGCATCAAAACAACACAGAGCTTTGGAAATTCCACCGCCTTTGTATTACTTCTCTGAGAATTTACAGTAAACGAACTATATCAAAGATATGAATAACATCCAACATCCAACCCCTACAAACTTATGCGAGGGGGATTATATAGAGGTGTTTCATACAAAATATCTCAGGCATTGAGTCATCTGAGAAATAAAATATCTTCATTAACTCGTACAGAAATAGTAGATAAGAAGTTATTGCAGCCTACAATACAACATAAATGCTCTTTAATTATGTCAGAAGATTTCGACCTTTGGAGGTCACTGAGTCGGTTGAGCGTTTTTTTATAACTGATGAATGACGTGTCTATGCAGCTCTGTCCTCCTATAGCTTTTCGGCCCTGTCACCTGTAACTGTCAGTGCTGCTGTGGTGGCCGAATGGTTGTGCTGAGTTGGCTCAGCCTCTCTCTGCATACATGCTGATATATCAAAATTTTCCTGTGCATGACAACTTATATATTTCAAATGGAAAAAACATAATTACTGGCTTTGGTTTAGCAGTAATTGTATCAAACTATTCCAGACTTCCTGTGTGGGCAATTGATGCCTCAAAATTGCCTCTATGGTTTCATCGGCCTCTGTATATTTATAAAAATTGGGAGGCTCATCACACAAGTGATTGATTTCATTCATAATAAAGAATAAGCTCTCTACCCTGTTGAAAAGGGTCTGTCCTGATGTTGGCCCTAATTCTGCTGATGTGCTGGCCTTTTCTGCAATCTGACTTGTAGCAAAGGTGTTGACCCTCTTAGCATAATTTTCATGGGAAAGTAATCTTCCTAAGGTGCCCATCAAGCTAGGAAGACCTCTGTTCTGCAATGCTATGAACTTGTCCTGGAATTTATTAATGTCTGCCTGCATATCCTGGCTTCTTCTCTCTAAGGTCTGTACCAGGTTTCTTAGTGTCAAGACCCTTTTGACCATCGAAATGGTCTCAGTCCTGTTGGAAATTCCCATTTTGACCCGCTGAGAGCTTGTCCTGTAATTAAGCACATTTATCATTCTGGTGGCAGCTTCAGGCATACTCCCTAGAGATGCCCTTGCTCTTTGGATTTCCCTATGTGCTTTTCCAATGAGCCCCATTTGCTCATGAATGGCCTCAATATATTCCCACTGGTCTGTGATGGATTGGCAAATATTGGCCCGTAGGATTCTCTTGAGCTCAGCTGTTACTTTGTCAAATGTGAGCTCTTTTTCTAGCTCATTTATCCTCCTTTTGAGAGTCTTTACCTATCTTTCTCTTTCAGCTACGTTTTGCTTGGATTTGTCATATTTTTCATTAAGCTTAGCCAAAGTTTCTTTGGCTTGACTTAGCTCTGTCATTTGGGCCTCCAAGACTTGAATTTCATTTCTGAGCTTCTGCATATCAAGGCTTTCAGCCTGCTCTGTTGTTGGTGCTGAGGTGGAGGGTGTAGCTTGCTCTATCTGCTGAATGGGAGGGGCAGTGGTTTGAGGAGCTTCTTCCATATTGACTATTTCTGGAGGAGGCTGTGAAGTTTGGCCTGCCTCTTTCTGTTGTAATGCTGCCTGAAGTGCAGCCTCTGATTCCTCCAACTTTTCTTGTGTTTGGATGAGCTATTTATACAGTGTTACCAGCATAGCTGCTGCATCCTTATCCTGTCTTAGCTAGGAAACTTCTTCAGTTTGGGGATGAAGAGTTGCTGGGATCTTGATCATTTTCCTTAACGCTGCCATATCAGCATCCCTTAGTTTCAACAGCTCTTGCACTGCTTTGAAATCCTTAGGATCATGCCCAAGCTCTATTATGATGTCCTCCAAAGCTTTGATCCTGTTGTCCTTTGCTTGAGAGGATGCCCTTTCCAACTCAAGTTGTGCAGTTGTATTATTAAGGCTATTTTCTAACCTGTAGTTTACCAATGTTTTGTCTGCAAAGGAGGCATATACCATCTCACCTGTTTTCTTGTGTAATTCAATCTGATCCATCGGGTGGATGTCCTTGGTAAGGACCTCAAGGTTGGTCCTGATGTAATCTGCAGCTGACTGTGGCTGCTGCACGGCTGGCATGAAATGGCTCATGATCATTTTTCCCTCATGGACATCATAAGCAGACATGAGTCTTTGCTGGTTGGTGGGAGCCATTTTCAACAAATGATTATATAATTGCAACCTTATGGGCTCATTTCTCTTCTTAATATCCTTGAACTGCTGCTTGATGCTCTGTTCACCTCCTCTTTGTTGGCTTGAGGAGCTAACTTCTCCTCCTACTGCCCTCTCTTGTTTCTGCTGGAAGGAACTTGTTGAGGCCTCCATGCGAGGCAGGCCCATACCCGAAGATTGCCCGATTGGCATTTCTTATTCCAAAAAAGGGTTCAATCTTTGCCTCTTTTCCCCCTGGGTTGTTGATGTAGTGAGGGGAGTCTCTCTTGTCCCTTTTCCTGCTTATGTCCTCTCTTTTAGGGGTTTGGAGGACTGAAGCTTCAGCTCTTGATTCTTGCCTAGGAGGCACCATTTGTGCTGGCTGCTACTCAGTGACCATTGGGGCCTCTGCCATTTGCTCTTTTTGCACTGGTTGCTGCTCTTGCTGTTGTACCTGTTGTTGATGTACCTGTTGTTGCTGTAGGGGCTGCTCTTGCTCCATCTCTTTCTCCTTGCCTTTGCTGGAGGCTTGATCTGTAGTTTTGACTGCCCCCTGATGTGCTGTGGAGGATGAAGCAGCTGCTCCCTCTTGAGGGCTTGTAAGAGCGAACACCTGTACAGGAAGCTCTAAGTCAGCCATCTTAAGGAGATTTCTTCTTTCTCTTTCATTTAGTTCTTCCTGTGTGACAGGTTCCTCTAATGTGCCTCTCTTCCATTTTGTTTGATTTGCATATTGTTCTATGTGAGGCAACCTTACATGGTCATAACTGGACATCCTATATTTGACCCTTCTTAACGTTATGAAGTGATTGGGGTCAAAAGGTGTCCAGAGGAAACTGGTCTTTACGCCAAAGCCTTCTAGCATTCTGTCTGCCTCTTGCCAGCCTTCCTCCCTCTTGTTTAAAACAAAGTGGCCCAGTTGGTTTTTCACCTTTAGCTGTGCTTTCTTGCCTTTGCCAAAGAAGTTCTTCACATCAGCATTCCCAAATTGCCTGAAGTATTCAAGGGCAAACAATCTCATGGGCACATACTTGGGCAGTCTGTATGGGGGTAACTCACAACCATATATTCTGATAACGGTGTAGTTTTGGTAAAAATACTAATCCCCAATGTTGTATACCTTGGACAACTGAAGGATCCTCTGCATCTCATCTGTTAGTCTTGGGGGAGGTGAGCTCAAGAATAGAGACATGGCTAGGTGGATGAAAAGGTCTATAAAATCACAGTAAGTGTATGGAGAATAGGCTCTGCAGTGAAAAACTGAGGCCCAATACACTACTGACCTTGGATTTCCTTGTGCATCCACTCTGTTCACACCAAAAGGGAATTTATCATGTTGATAGTATAAAATTAGGTGGTAGATGTAGGAGGAGTATCTGAACACCTTTTCCCTTGATAGGTTCATAAATTTCTCATGCATTTTGTCTGATATGTAGGTGGCATAGTCATAGAAGATTGGAGCTTTGCCAGGGGAAAACATGAGCATCATTACCAGTACAGTCTCATCAATATACTCAATTGAGTTGTAGCCCAAAATGGGACTGATCATATCTGCAAGGTCTCTGCCCAATGGGTTGAGGTAGCCATGAAAAATAGGAGGGTATCGCACAGTGTCAGAGTTAATAAACAGTTGGTTTACCTTTGTGATCTGAGCATCTGTCAACATCTTGGCTCCTTCGTTTATCAGATCAAACAAAGATAGGGGAACCAGTTTCTTCTCAGTATTGAACTGCAACATCTCTCTGATGGCCTCAAGGGTAATGTAGAATAGAACTGAGCATGAAGGGTCAAGGATAGCTCTTTGAGTAGGATCATAACACTTAGAACATAGGTGAATTAGGTCAGGGAATTGGTTGACCTGAGGAAGCTTGAAGATTGGGAGGAAGGAATCCCAAATGCCCAATATATCTGTTCTGGCTACATGTTTGGCATTTAATTCATTTAACAGGTGGAGGTGGAATTTGCTTTGGTGCAGGAATTCTTCTGATATTTGGTAGTCCAAATCTGCTAAAGCTTGCCACCCCAATTCTCTCTGAGGGGCATTTAAAGGGGCAACATTGAGGGCCACAGGTCCTACTGGAGTTTCCATGGTTACTCCAAACTTTGTTTTATATGTGGATTGATGTTACTAGGCTGAGTAACAGAGAAAGAGTTTTTCTTGGAAGAAGAGGTGAATTGAGAAACAGAGGGCAGAAAGGTCAATGGCAGCAGTTGAAATACTGCACATAGTACTTGAGAAGGAAAATACTTGTCTTTTAGCAGACTCTTTCTTAGTAATTAGGTGCAGGTTGGGTTTCCCTGTTCACGACTGCGCGAACAGAATGCAGGTTGAGAAAGCTTTGGTAACAAGGCTTAACTAGTAAACTTCGACCGTTCAATTTTCAAATGGGAACTGGGTGCAGGGAATTTGCCGATGAATTATGCGTTTTTCAGTGTTTTATGTGAATTTTAGCTATTTGCAGAGAAAACTAGGCGCAGAGAGGATTAACAGTGATAAATACCTGGTGTATTGACAGTCGGGGTCACAAGTGCAGGTGGGTAGTCGCACCGAAGGTCTCTAGGTCGAAATTAGCAGGCTGGTGCAAATTTGGACGTAAATTGCATGCAGAGGCCGCAACAGAAGTTTTTTGCAAAAGTGCAAAAAACGCGAAAATTTGGCAAAAATATGGATTTTTGGGACATTCGCACCTTTTTTGGATGACGTCAGCATGACGTCATCGGGTGGGTCGGAGTCGGATGACGTTAGCATGATGTCATCAGGTGACGTGGCGGCTTACGAGTGGTCCACGGGGACGGTGAGGTGGAGGACAGGTGGAGCAATGGCGAACGCGGGCACGGATGCGGTGATGACGCTGGCAGTGACGTAGCGGTGACGCTGGCAGGAAGTTTAGCGGAAAACTGGAAACCACGGGCGGTAACATATCGCACCGCTTATGATACGGAAGGGAATCTGTCAGAGGGGGCTCTGATACGCTGTGGGGGCAACACGTGGCTGAGGCCTGACGTCAGCCTCTGACAGATATCGGACGCTATCTTTCGGGCGTCGGGGCCGGTCCGATATGCACGTCAACCGTTGGATGAAAAGCGCCCGATCGGACGGTCGACGGGTTGATGAACGGTGCGGACGATACGACGTCGGGCGGGCAATAAAAAAGTATTTTCCATAGGATTCATGGCTGGCGGGACCCTTATAAATGTTAACGGGTTTGTATGGTTTTCCATGTATTTCTTTATCAAGTCACACATAGTTCAAAACTTAGGACAAGGCGAAATAATTGTTTTTTCAATGTATTTCTTTACAAAATCGCGTATGCCTCAAAACTTTGGATAAATGGGTTTTTCATGTAATTTTGCATAAAAGCGCACATAGGTCCCAAACTTAGGATAAGGCGGAAAAAGTGGGTTTTCCGTGCATTTTTGCCTTTTGAGCGGGTTTAAGGGTGCAAATGGGTTTTTTCCAAGGTTTCTTAGGCAAAATGAAGGGTTGAATAGGTAGATGAGTTCTGAGGGAGACCAAGAGGTAAGGCATGGGTTCTTAAACTAACCAGATGTCAATTTAATTCCCTAGTAGTGAATCATATGGCTATAATGCCAAGGGGGGGATATTTATAGAATGCTTGGGGTTTATACACCATGGTGTTATAATAGTAGGGAAAAGGTGACATAGGGAATTAGATAATAGAAGTTAAGGGTTAATATGGAGGGAGAGGGTAAATGATGAGTGATATCACTAAGTTGATTTGGAAACAACTTAGCTTAGGGAGTACATCAAAATGAAAAGAATTTTTCACAAGAAATGTGGCTCTTAAAGGATACAAGAACCAACATAAAACCTTGAATTTCTTTCATAAACACAACTAGTGAAGGGATGTTAGTAATGAGTGTAAAACAAGGAAAAAGGGAAGTTAGACATGCTCCATTGTGTTGATTTCCTTGTATTTACCAGCAAGATTCAACTTGAAAGGAATACCACTTCTGCAACCCCATCTACCTACCCATCTGCTTGCCTAGCATTTTTTGTTTCTTCTTGGAGGGTGCACTTGGACTTGCAGACCCTTATGTGCCTTTTCTTTTTCATTGGCTTTTTCCTTTGATTTCCTATCTAGCACTACCCTTATTTCTTCCAAGGCCCCAGATTAAGCAGTTGGGAACCTTAGCTTCTCTGCCTGACTATTGGTCTGCCAAGATTAAACAGTTTGGACAGACTTCTTTCTCTATTCTACAATAGAAAATTGAAACATGGCATGATCCAGATTAGACTGTTGGACCATCCATCAAATTTAGTAAACATGAAGGCATGTACACACTTTGCCTTGTCTTGGAAATATGGGATCTTTGTATCAGCAAAGCCGAGCATATTTGGCATTTGAATTTGCCAATCATGAAATATGAAACCTATTGGTATAGGTATCCAACAATATATTAACAGATTGTGTTGGGTTGATCACATCAGTGATCTTTTGATCTTGAGCAGTGGACTATTCATTCATGTGCCTGGTTTCTGTTGTTTTTAAGAGCTTGACCTCAGTTTTGGAACACATATTAGCATTGTACAGTATGAATGAGTCCATGTCTGAATGAATGGAGTAGATTGGGAAGTTTTTGGGCTTCCCCTGACTGCTGACCACATATTTCATCAGTGTTTCTCGGTATAATCTCTTTCGCTGGCCAAAGACTGAAATTGTGGCATATGACATGTCTAGTTGCAGAGATCCTTGGAGTTTGGCACCCCATGATCTTGATAAAAGCATACCATATTTGGGTGGAATGTCAGCAACTACCACATCCATTAAAAAAATTTTAGGTGGATATTGGACTAGGGATACAAAAAGGTCATTGATCAGGCCTATACATCTTACCTGGTTGGAATCAAATGAAAACAAATCTTTATAGGGTCTGGTGATGTCTAGATCAAGTTTTTCCATTACTAATTTGGGCATTAGGTTATGAGAGGCCCCTGAGTCAAACATGGCATTGTGTAGCACTTTGTCATGGATGTTTAGGCTGATATAAAATGGAGGGATACCTCCATCCACTGATTTTCCATTAACGTCTGAGCCAAAAATCAGCTCTGGCTGATCATCCAGAATATTAACTGCATCCCTATTCTCTAGTACTTGAAATGATCTATTGATTTGTTGTCTGAAGACCTCATGTTTGGCTAGTTCAGAAAGAGGAATTGCTATTTTCAGTTTGCTAATTTCTTTTTCTAAATTGAAAGGCTTTTGCATTTGAACTTTTATATTGTGAGCAGCAAGTTTTTCCTTCTGTACTGGATTTTGGGTGACCTTGTCATCGTCAGGTACACTGTTTTGGGGTATGCTTGAATTGTTTTTGTTTTCTAGAGGTCTGCCAAAAAGCTCTGTTGGAAGAGATCATGTAGATGAAGGATTTAGTGGAGGCTGTATATCAGATACATCTTCCAATGTGACTTCTCTTTGGAGTTTTTTATCTGAGGACTTTGTTAAGACAGACTTATCACTAGATTTTTTGGGCAGTTTGGTGTGTGTTTGTTTGGTAGTCTCAGGCACATCTATGGTTCTACTTCTTAACTTGTATTGTTTGTGTACTTCATAGACTGTTGTGTCATACCCTTCTCTGAAATCAAATGACTCACCAGATTTTGTTTGAAATTGTTTGAATTCTTGGGCTTGTTGATCATCTTGTGTTAAGAATACTTGTTGTTCAATGTCCAAACCCATTAGATTGATGTGGGGATCTTCTACTTATTCACTAGAGGTTGAGGCCTCTGCATAGTTTTCTTGAAATGGAGGTCTGATATTCTGATCAGGACCAGTCCTCCCAGCATTTGGGTTTTGGTTTTTCCTAAAATTGGGATTCATAGTAGTGTTGCTTGTTTGCCCTTCCCAAGAGGACTTTCTCTCAATGGTCTCAACTCTATCTCCCAACCTCTCCATACCTTTCATGATTTCATCTAGCTTTTGCTCAAAATTTGAGGGTTCCTCTTTAAATGTTGTTCTTCTCTCATTTTTAGCTCTGGTTCTCTTAGCAATCAGGTTTGCCTCCACACTGACAACTATATTCTGCATGTCTGCCAGACTTGGAGGTGCTCTTTCTCTTAATTGATATGCCATAGCTGAATCAAAACCATTAGGGAATTTGATCAAGGGCAGATCAGGTGGAGGTCTCAGGTTCTGAGGAATGGTGTTGTATACATTGTTGAACCTAACACAGTAATCTTGAACTATTTCTTGTGGACCCCTTTTTAAATTATCATACTCTGTTAGTATGTGTAAAGGGTCTTTCTTATTTTCCCATCTGTTTAAGAAGCTTAGGTATAAAGCATCAGGATTGAGTATAGACTATGTAGCCAAGGACCTAAACTAGGTCCTTACATCCCCTGTTAAACTTTGTGCAAAAAATTTCATTCTTACATCTTCATCATCTATTTCATATTTCTCAAAATATTCATGCATTCTCTTGGTGTGTTGTTGGGCTGTATGAGAGATAGTACCATCAAAGTAAGTGATCTTTCTTTGATAATCTTGGGGCATAGCCCCTGGATTTGCAAGAAAGTGTAAAGGGGCATATCTGTTAGCCATATTTGCAGAGATAAAAGGGACAACAAGAAGGAGTGGAACAGTTGGAACAACAGTGATAACATGAGTAAGGTGTGTTGTGGATGGAGGAGTGGGGAAGCTAGTTTGGGAAGTGGATGAAGAACTAGGATAAGTGGAGGTTAACTGAGGATAAAATGATACTTTGGTAGGGGTAGGAATATAACTTTGCTGAACTGGTTCAACACCTGAATTTGAGAGCTCTCCTTGCTGCTCTTGCTTCTTCAAGATCTTAGGAATTAGATTTGGGTTTTCAAAGATAGCTGGGGGATTAGGGTCAGGGTTTGACCTAGTGTAACGAGTTTTCTTCTTTGGAGCTAGCTTCTGATTTTATTTTCTTAGTGTTCTATGAGAAACTTATAGTCACGGCTTTCAGAGGTACTTCCCAGAAGACTTATCTGAAAAAAGAGGAAGCTTGTTTCCTTTCCAGTGGCAATTTGAAATATTCCCCAGTGGAGTCGCTAATGATGTTATCACTCAGGTTGTTTTCTGCTTCCTAAAGGGAATATGACCAAGGTAACCACTAACCAGTCTTTTAGTTACAGGTCCTAGCCTACCTGTAACCAGAGAGGGCTCTCTCTTTATAATTTAGCTTTGTTGGTGGGTGATTTTTGGCTAGTTATGGTGTACTGATTTTGTTTTGAACTTGGTTGGTTGGTGAGCTCAACCAGAGCTGAGGAATGAATTACAGAACAGTTTGGGCCATTGGGCAATGGGGTTCATGACTGTGTACTGTTGAACTATGTTTTTGAAGAAAGAGTATTGCTGCAAAGCCAGATAGGCATCTATGGAACAATTTTTAAGATCAGGTAATGAAGTTATGGAATTAGTGAGTGAAAGGCAATTAAGAATCTTCCACTATGCTAATAGGGGAAAAATGAAAGTATTGTTTAAGAGCAGTTAAGAATTCCTAAACAATATTCACAGTGAGAGAATTAGTGTAAACATGAGCAATTAAGAATTCATATCCATGGCTAATTCAGAAGAAAACGTATTTAGAAATAGGGATTGAGCATAGGGTGTATTAAAACAAATCCTAAGCTATTATTTTTCCCTATTTACTATGATCATGAAACATATGTGAATTTTTGCATACACAGAAAGACAAGAACATGGTTCAGAATAACTTATTGTTCCATTAAATGACACAGGAATTCTGCAACATAACACAGTCCTT
Organism: Pinus taeda; assembly: GCA_000404065.3. Taxonomy (NCBI): domain Eukaryota; kingdom Viridiplantae; phylum Streptophyta; class Pinopsida; order Pinales; family Pinaceae; genus Pinus; species Pinus taeda. The sequence continues at coordinate 133,655 of APFE030443346.1, read as the reverse complement.
CATTTGCACCTTCAGAAAGTATAGGAACCAAGAACTCCACCAGCAATTTGTATTAGCAAAAGGTCTGAGATATACAATACAGATCTTCTGAGAGAGTTTCACTACAACCGACCCTCAATACGTTCTATGAGGGGATATATATACAAAAATAGGATACAAAATATCTAGATAGTGAGTTATTGTGCAATAAATTACACCACCAACTCTCTTACAAAAAGTAAATGAAAGAAATAACTATAGCAATTAATGTTGACATGGCAGCTGTCTCTCTATCAGACAAATTTTGACTTTTTGGATCAACAAATTTGGCTGTAGCTGTGTCTTTAAATCTGCGTTTATTGAGCCTGTTGTCTGAGTGCTTTGATGAGTCACTATAAGGATGTTTCATGTGATATCTGCATGCTTGATTCTCTGCTGACCTGTACTGCGACTGAGATCTGAATTTTCACAAAAAGAAATAATATAGTCAGATCACCTGGGCAATACTTCCAGCATTTCCTGCCACCAATCAGCTAAAGGTAGCTGATGTCTCCTTATTTCTATAAGCGTTTCATCTGCTTCAATATATCTATAGAAATTTGCAGGCACTTCAAACAGATGATTAAGCTCATGCTGAATAAAAAATAAATTCTCTAATTTGTCATACAGAGACTACCCAGAGGGAGGCCCCGCTTCTTCTGTGGAGCTGGTGGATGTTGTAATCTGATTTTCAACATAGTTATTGATCCTTGTGATGTATTGATCATATGACAACAGTTGTCCAGTACCAGTCACTAGGCTAGGCAATCTTTTAACTTGCAATGCTGTTATCTTTGCCCTGAATTCATCTATTTCTGCCTTCATATCCTGACATTTCCTTTCTAGAGTTTGAGTGAAATTTCTTAAAGTCGGCACTTTTTTGGCTGTCAGGATAGTGTCTATTATGCTATTTATTTCTAGTGCTTCCAATTCCTCCTTAGTGTGAGTATTGAGGAAATGTATCATTTTATTGGCCTACTCAGGCATGATTCCCAATGCTGTTCTGGCCTTTTTTATTTCAACATGAGCTATGCCTATTAGTTCAATTTGCTCATGTATTGCCTGTATTGACCTCCATTGGTCATGGATTGATTGGCCAATCTTGGCCCATATGATCTTCTTGATTTCTACCACATTTTTGCCTAGAAGCAATTCTTTTTCCAAAGCTTTCACTTTGGTTTCCAAAGGCTTTATCTCTCTCTGCTTTTCTGCCACTAACATTTTGGACTTATCATAGCTGGCCTCTAGCTTGGCTAGTCTCTCCTTGGCTTCATTAATTTCTGTTACCTGAACCTCAAGTTCCTTGACAGCTTTCATTAAGTCCTCCATGCTCATGCTTGATTCTGCTGCTATTGTTGTTGTTGTTGTTGATTTTGCTGCTCATGTGGCTGTGGTAGGTGCTGGAATGGCAGGAGGGGCTGTTGATGCTTGTGTAGGAGGAGCAGGGCCAAGAGTTGTAGAAGTTTGAGGGGGTTGGGAAATTGAATCCCCTTGCTTGTCCTGTAATGCCTTTTCCAATTCTACTTCCATCTGTAATATTCTCTGATTCACCTTCAGAAGCAGATTCATGGTCTCATCAACTTGCTTTTCCTGTGCAAGTTCTTCTGTCTGAGGGTGAATTGTTGGAAGCAGCTTTTCCTGCTTTCTTAGTGCAACAATTTCATCCTCCTTTTTCTTCATAAGGGACTTAATACCCTTTGGATCTTTAAGATCATGTCCTAGATCGATGATTATGTCTTCCAAAGTTTTTATTCTATTGTCCTTAGTAGTGGAGGACATCCTTTCCAAATCTAGTTGTGTATTTGTATTCTTTAGTGACTCTTTTAACTGATGGGCCAGCATGGCCCTATCTGCAAGTGTGGCATACACCATTTCCCCTGTCTATTTTTGTAGTTCTATTTGATCCATGGGGTGTATGTCCTTGGAGAGCACATCTAGACTTGTTTTGGTGTAGTCTGCAGATGATCTGGGCTTTGGAACCTTAGGCTTAAGATGAGTAAAAATCATCTTGTCCTTCTAGATGTCATATGCTGCCATTAATCTCTGTTGCTTGGAGGGTGTTGCCTTTAATAATTGATCATAGAGTTGAACTTTGAAGAGTTCATTTTGGGCCTTGATTTCCATAAAGCTTCCTTTGATTCGAGTTGGTTGCTTGCCCTGCTGCTTGGAAGAGGACACCTCTGTACTTTGCTGCATAGCTTGTTCCTGCTGGAATGAACTAGTGGCAGTTTGCTGGCTGGATTCTTTTTCTCTGCTTTGGCTTTCTGCCCTTTCTTCACTGATGTGTTCTTCTTTTGTCTGAGGGTCAATTCTTGGCCTCTTGGCCTCTGGTTGCTGTGTTGACCCACTTGGAGGTGTGGGCTCCTCTCTATCTCGTTTCCTGCCTCTCTCCTCATTGAGAGGAGTTTGCAAAACTATAATTTGCAATGTTTCAGTTTGCTATGGGGGGGCTTGCCGTTGACTTTGGTCTTTTGAAGTGCTGGGCTACCCTGCCTCTGTCCCTTGCTGTACATCCATCACTTCTTTCCCTTTTGTTGTGGTTGTTGTTGTTCTAGATGCCTGCTGGGTGGTCTGTGCAGCTGCAGCAGTGGATGTTCCTTGTCCGACTTGGATTGGTAGCTTGAATGTGACCTGCTGAAAAGAATCCAAGTCAAGAGTTTCTCTAAATCTTTCACAGTCTGCTCCATTGTCTCTTCCTGAGTAAATTCCTCTACTACTGTACCAGGCACCCATTCATCTTGGTTGGAAACGTGTTCAATTTGTGGATATGGACAATGTTTATAGGCTAATAGCCTATACTTGACTCTTCTAGCATTGATAAAGCCTTCAGGGTCATAAGGGACCCACCAAAAACTCCTTTTAAGTTTACGCTGTTGCCCCAGTATTTGATCAGCCTCTTGCCAACCATCTTTCTTGTTCATGATGAAGGGGCCTAGGTGGTCTCTGAATTTGAGATTGGCTTTCTTCTTGGCACTATGAAAGTGTGTAAGGTCGGAATTGATGAGTTTCCTATAGTATTCCAAGGCAAACAATCTCATAGTCGCATATCTTGGGAGCCTATAAGGACAGAGCTCACAACCATAGATCCTGATGACTGTGTGATTTTGGTATAAATACCAATCACCTATTTTGTAATTCCTGGACAGCGGTAAGATTTTCTGCATATCCTTTGACAATCTGGTAGGAGGAGTTCTTTTCAAGAGGCATGTGAGTGGATAAACAAATTGGTCAATGAATTCACAATAGGAATAGGGAGAGTTCTGGACTTGATGGAAAACTAAAGACCAGAATTGACAGACCTCCTCTCACCCTGTGAATCTAGATTCTTGATAGGGCATTGGAAGCAATATGTCTGATAGTACATGTGTTATCACTCAGTTTGTCCCTAGGCTCCTAATAAGGATATAGCCGAGGTAACCACAAACCAATCTTCTGATTGTAGGTTCTAGCCCGCCTGCAATCGGAGAGGGCTCTCTCCTTTAGATTCAACCTTAGTTGATGATTTTAGGCTAGCTTTTTGACTTCAAGGGAATGTTGACTGTGATTCGAAGGAAGGTAGGATTCTTGAATAAAGAGGCACAGTAAGGTGTTATAAGTTTCGGACCATTGGGCATGGAGTCACAGATTGAGGCATGCGAGCGTTTTCTTGGTCACAAGGGGATACATAGCGGGATAGCCACACAGGATACAATAGTCGGTCTGCTGAAAGTACAGAATGAACATCAGGGATGAAAGGCAAAAGAGAATCACTTCATCATGGTTACAAAGAGGAGAAGTGGATGAGTGGGATCCAGGAGCAGTTAAGAATTCCTAAAACATGCACTCATATGTGAAAGAAACAGGGTAAACCAGATCATTTAAGAATACAAGCTCATAACTGTTTCTGAGGAAAACATTGAAAAATGCAGAAATTGAACTTAAGGTGTAATGAAACAAATCTTAAGCTATTGTTTTTTCCTGTAATTTAGAAAGGCGGAAAGGTGATAAAAGCATAAAATAAACAGGGAAGAAGAACACTTATTGGATCATGCAGAGACACAGGAATTCCGTGATCATTCCTTGGCCAAGAGAAAACAGCAAGTTGTTTCGCAATCCATGCTTTCAGCAATCTTTGATTATGGAAAAATATCACAGTTACAGTGCGAGTCTTTGCTCAAAGAAAATGCTGGAAAGAAAACTGAACAACAACTACTACCAACCAACCAACCCTTCACAATATCGCTTAGGGTGGTATTTATAAACAAAATATCGGAAAGACATCATTACAAGTGACCTTGACAGGTCTGCTTAGAACTCTTCAAAATCTAAATGCTTCTAGAATTAAATGCAAGTAAATATTTTTGGCTGTGCTGGGGGTAGCTGGATTGGAACAGGTGACGAGGTGGCCCTTGGGGACCAGAAGCGGTGCTGTTGGAGTGAATGTGCTTCGGGGCTGCAAATCGGCTTTGGTGCGAATTGAATGTGCAATAATTATGATTTGAGAGCTTCAAGTAGTCTCGCTCTCCTCCTATGGATCTGCCGGAAGATATTCAATTTTCTCTTGCTTTGGGCCGCTGCTCAAGATATTCTCTGATACACTTTGCCGCTACATTGATGGTTTCCGCCGTCGACTGATACTCTTTGACACGCTTGAGGCCCGCTGATTTGATCTGATACACTTTAAACTCTGTGACTGATCTGCTGCTATCTTCAAACCGGATCCTTTGGCACGATTGGGCGATTTTCAGGCTCTTTCGGCACGCAGTGGGCTCGGAAATCAGAAGATTCCCTAAAGATTCCTCGAAATGGCCTATTTCCTGTAGCGATGCGCGAATAGCGCTTCGTGCTATTCGCGCATCGGAAACTGCCTCCGTTTCTTGATCTGGAGCTCCGAAGTGCGACTTTTCTCCCTGCGCGAAGCTTTTTTCGGCTTTTCTGGCTGCTGAAGTAAGCATGGCATTGGCTGTACAGTGGATGACGTCAGCTGTGGGTCCCTGGTACGGCGCGACGTGGTGAGATACTAGATGTACTGTGGTGAAGAGATTCTGATGCGATATCGCGATATCGCGTCGGCGGGGAAATTGAGGGATCATTGGGTTGGGCATTTGGCGCTTGCGACTGCCGATATGCGATATCACGATATCGCATCGGCAGAGACGGAGAGGTCAATGGATTGGACACTCGGCGTTTTTGATCGTCGATTGCCGATATCGCATCGGCGGGGGACGGATGGGAAATGTTTTGCATGAATGTGAGAGTGCGAGGTTGCGATGCGAAAACCACTTTGAGGAGAAAAGGTAAGTAAGTGGGTGTGAAGGGCTTTTGAGGTTTCAGATGGGGTCCGGCTACCTCGGGGGAACTTTATACTTTGGAAGGAGTCCATAGTATCTGGAAGGTGGTTTTGGAGATCGGGGTTCTTGCTTAGTTTCTGATAAACTGAGCAATTCCCAGGAGTTGTTATGGTTATTTTTCAACCAGGGGGAGGGATGTTAAATAAGGGGAATTTTACTTAATATTAATAATGGAACGGGAAGAATAGGGAGCTAAATAATAATGTTAGTGGTTAATATGGAGGTGGTAAGAAGTGCTAAGTTCTTAAGAACTTAGGTTGTTGCAAGGGGGAAAGGACCATATTTCGGGAGAAGATATGGAACGACTTTGAGTAAAGTAGATCTTTACTCAAGCTGGAGTTATGAAGATGATGAACTTAAGAGGTGTCAAGCAGATCTTGACCTCTTTTTGGAATGTTAGTTAATGATTGGGGAAGACAGAGAAGGGGAGTCAGTTATACCTCATTTGAGCCTTTTGCTTACAAATCTTTGCTGATTATGTTCTGCATGATATGATGCCTAAAAACTTGGAACTGATCAGGAATTCAACAGCCTCAGAACTACCTACCCAGCCTACTTGCCTAGCATTTTTTCTTCTTTTGTTTGGGGATTCACTTAGACTTGCAAACCCATCATACATTTTTCTTTTGATGCTTTCCTATCTACATACTACCCTTATTTCTTCCAGAGCCCAGATTAAGCTGTTGGGCTCTTCTGTTTCTCTACCTATCTAAGAATCTGCCAAGATTAAACTGTTTGGACAGATTTACAATCTCTATATTCTAAAACATGAAATTTAAACCTAGGGAGACCAAGATTAAACTGTTTGGACCTCCCTTTAACTAAAGTAGTGATACCGGGATAACTTTACAAAATTTGAAGGCAATTGAATGAACTTGAAGTAGCCTTCTTCATTTGGAGACTGTTTGAGAAAATATGGAGCATTGTAGCAAGCACAGTACGACATATTTGGCCTGTGAAATGCCAATAATGAAAAATGCATACCTGCTGCAGTAGGAGCTAACACTACCAATAAATTTTTTTCGAGTTTTCTTCCCAATTTTCCCCAGTCATTGTTGACCAGTACTTCTTTATTTTTGTCAAGCTTGAGGAGGATAACATATGCTTGTTCTATAATTCACCTTTCAGAAAAACCTGTCGCTATATTTTAATAAGCCTAGCGATAGTGAAACTCGTTCTCATCCAATTGGACGAGTATGTCGCTGTTCGGTTTTAACGAGTTTAACGAAAAAGATAACTCAGTCCTTTTCAATTTTAGAGAGTCTGAAAGGGAGGGAAAGGAAACTCCAAAGACTATTTTTCGTCATATAATCCCTTATGACTGAAAAAGCGTAAAATAATATGAAAGGGATGAATGTTCGGTAGTTTTAATGAGCCGAACAAGACAAGCGCTCCATCGTTTTGTGTAATAATCCCTCAAGTCCAAAAAGATTAAAATCTAGAGGATGGATAGCACTTCCAATGAATTTAACGAGCCGGAGAAGCTAATCACTTGGCAATCTTTTCATATTTTAGGAGTTAGTTGAAAAGAGATTAAAGGAGACTCGTTTTTTGAGGAACAAGTGATGATTTTGGGTAGCAGCTAATTCCAGGTAAGGTTTGGAATTTTCCAATCACAACAGTGTCACAAGGATGGCTAATAGAATCACTCTTTGTAGATGTTCCTCAAAAGGGTAAAAAATCAAATGGAGGTGAATGATCAGCTAAAAATAGAGTGGAGGTGATGATGAGAACACGACCAAGGCTCAAAATCTGATGATAATGCATTCACAATGGTTATTTACCGGAAAATTGGTTCATTTTTTAATGAGCTTAAATTTTGGGGGAAAAATTTTCTCATTGTTTATGTTTATTTCTTAACGAGCTTGAATTCCATGTTAAAACTACTTTTGCTAGTCATATAATAAGGATATCTCATTTAAGATGCCATTTTTTATGGGGCTTGCACCTTTTAAAGATTTGTCCCAGATCCTTTCTTTATGCAAGCTACGGAACGACCAACCTTACGAGTTGAAAGGGTTAGAGGACCTACAAATTTTAAAAATAAATGGTCACTCTTCGTTTGCATGCAAAAAGGTTTGCATGCCCCCTACTATAGCAAAAAATTCCCAGGTTACCATATGAAAGCTCTCCATCCGCGTCGCAGACAAAATGCTTCCTTGGCGATGTCTACCGAAATAAACAAAGGTGAGTGGCGCAGTCGCCTCCACTCACATAAAGTTGACGAGGGAATCTTATTCCAGTCTAATCCCATTTTCCTAAATGGACGGGTGTGTCAGACTAGTGATATCCTCCGCGGAAACCTAGTCTATACCCAAGGTTTTCCTGCCGAAACAGATCGGGGTGCATGCCCCCTGGGTTTCAGTCATATCCTCTCAAATCACTCACGCTCATCAGGTGGATGAACTGGAGATCGATGAGACATTCCTTGCGTGAAAAGACCATTTAGGGATGGAATTTGACTATTTGCTATGTGTGAACCGGGGAATGATAGTTGGTCTATGAGCTTGACCACTCTGCCTTCATGCGGAAAACACATTACTCTAAAGAGTGAGGAGACGACGGCTCCCATGCAATACATATAGTCATGCCCAAGGAGTAGATTATAATCCACGGGTCCTTAGACTACCATCACATTCATGTGAATGGTTTTCCTTCTCAAAGTAATGGGGACATTGGGAAGGATCCCTAATGGTCGACTGGTTCCTTTGTCAAACCCTGTCAGATTTCTCATTTCAGGCAAAAGTGATGGTGAACCAAGCGCTTTCCAAGTAGTTGAGGAAAGGATACTCACAGAAGCCCCTTCATCTATGATGGTACCAGCCATGACCATTTTGTAAACTTGTACAATGATTTTGAATGGTACACTATCTGGTACACAAGGTCTGCCTAGTAGATTCCAATCGAAGGAAAGCACTAGGTTGCTTGGAGGTGGGACCGAATAGACAGCTCGATATGACTCTGATGAACTTCCTTCCTGTGGTAAAGGAACGGGTAGATTGCCCCCAACTTCATTAGAGTCTGTGTTTATCAAAAGAATTTGAACGGTGTCATTCTCTTTCTCTTCAGTGACAGTATCATTCGAAGATGAACATTTTGAAGGCAAGATCGAGTCAACTTCCGCCTCGACCTTTTGACTTTTGTCTGGTATGGATTCAGAGGGTTCATTTTCAATGATAGACATTTTGGCCGACCACAATGGCGTGCCAACCGGATTTTCAACCAGTGGTGGACTTGGCAAGAGTTTCTTATATCCAGGAGGGAGTCGTAGTGGTGAAGCAAGACGGTCATCCAAAACTCTTTTAGCTCCGTCTAGGAAGGGACAACGGTGGATGGCGTGATCGCCTTCACACAATTTACAAGGAAACTTGCGATTCCTTTTCTGTCCAGATACTTTGCTTTCACTGGTTGATGGTGTGCTTTCAACATGATCATCAGAGATTGATGACACCGGCTTGTGCAAATGAGGAAACCAGTGCCTTAAGATCTGAGGGATGCAAGGACAATCTCGATGATAGTGGTCTCCTTTGCAAATGACACATGGAGATTTAGGTTTAGACGGTGCGGTGTGAGGATTTTTGCTAGACAATGCATGGTTTCCCCCTTTCGCTTTTGGTTCTTTCTTCTTCTTTTCTTTTTTCTCTTTCCGCTTCTTCTTCTTCTCAGTTACTTGGTCTTTAGCTTTACCAGCTTCATCAAGTGAAGAGGAACGAGGAGAGGGAGAAACAGACGAAGTAGAAGGCTGGGGGGTAACTCTAGTATCATCTAGTTGCTGACTTGACTATTCAGGAATTACGGTATTCTAAACGATAGAGGTAGAGAAGAGCCATACGGGAAAACCAATCGTCAACCTTGGAAGTGACAATGTGGCCATATGGGGTGCACCAACATCTCCCCAAGAGAAGAAAGGACTACGATTTCCTCCAAGGGGAAATCCTTGGTTGGTAGACTCCATTTTTCTCAACCTAAATACCAACGAGGGAACTTGTGATGTTATTCTGATTAAAATAAATTTTAGATGCTTTGACACAACTTGTTTTTTCAATTTTGAAGAGTCGAGAAAAAGAAAAAGATGACTCTAGTCACCTTCGATTTTTAATGAGCCTGAAGTGAAAAGTGCTCAGATGGACCTTTTGTTTTAAGGGTTCTAAAAAGGAACGAAAGAGACTTCTTTGGAAATCTAGGTAGAGGGGATTACCAAACCAATCGCTAAACTGCAGAATACGTTTTACGGTACGACAATCAATCTTCCCGAATGTTGTGTTCAGTGCATTGTGATCGATGGGATGGCATAGACAGCTTCTTAAGGATAAAGGATATAGCCTATTGTGGCCTCCCAATATATACTCGACGGTACATGGGAGCACAAGTTCGTATTGGCACTTGTCATCTCAGAGTGGAGGAATCACCCAACCAACAATGAGAACAACAGTTACCAAGTTTTAAGACGCCGAAATACGTCTCTAGCCTAGACTTCTAGATGTTGTGCGTTAGGTTCCAAAGCATTTTTAGATTCATTAAATTTATTTTATAGTTGATCTTGTTTAAAAATTTTCCTTTCCAGGTTCACCGTGTGATGTGTAACAATTCCTAAATGCAGTCTAAGATGATAAACAACCTGTTTAATCTTCTTTGGCAATGAAAATCCTAGCTACTAAGGAAAGAAAATTGAGAGTCTTTCAACAAAGAGCACAGAGCACACACTAAATGCACTGTCCTAAATCAAACCAAGCAGTCTAAATGCAAATGCACATGCATGTATTTGTTTTTAGCCTTCTTAATGTATAAATGACAATAAGAAAGCTAAGTGCAAATCTGAATATTTTCAAAGTGACAATACTTAACAAATTTCTTTTCAAAATGAAGTGAAGATAAGGGCGACACTTTGCGATTTCAAAATGAAAACTGTTTTTCGACACTTTAAAAACTACTAATTCAAATCATATACAAGAGTAACAGTACAATTGACTATACGGAACTTTCAGATTAAGAAACAACAGTTTGAATACACTACTTCTTTGCAAAAGAGAACTGAAAATGGTGCACAATACATAAAAACACTTACAGTTCTTTGCACAATAGAGGCGGAATGATGGAAGAGAAGGGGGTTTTCACAGAGATATACTGAACACAGACAACAAAACTCCTGAATAGAACTAAAAAGAGTGAATAAAAACAAAAGTCTGAAGGTAAAATTAACCTTCCCTGACCATCGCACCTGTCACACAGGGAATCCAGTATGCATCTCACCTACTGCACACGGGAAGTGTGATGCATACATACTGCCTTGAAGGGAGGGTGTGATGGTCCCAGTGCGAGAATTTTAACCAATTTTTGCTCACAACTTGCAATTCAGTTCAGGGATTTAGGCCGAGTAGGTGATTTTCAGTAAATGTAAATCACAGGGGTTGATCTAAGGAGGTTACTAGAGCCACCACTTAGGGCAATTAGAACGTTTGTAGATCACTTGTTCAATTTATAAACAAAACCTAGAGATAGAATGAAGCAACATTGATCTACTTTTCATTTGTATAACAAATGCAGTTCGAAGGCTAGCTGGCTTGACTTCAGGCTCCGCTTGTAAGTTTATAAAACAAAAAAAGATAGACTAACAAAAAATCTATTCGCTCCCCAGTGGAATCGCCATTTTGTTATCGGGAATAGTGTCCACACGGAGCTGCTATTCCCACTAAGACTGGTAGCTATCTTAGAAACAAACAAGTAAAGACTACTTTCGTTTTCCTTTATGAAAATAGATAAGAGTGGAACAAAGGACACCAACCTTAGTCTTGTGCTTGGTTCCTTACTTGATTCCTCTTCTTCCTGATAGATCTTTACCACTTCTTCTTCGTCTGCCCAGCTTCAAAGAGCACCTGTGGAATCAAAGTAGCATAATAATATCAAATAACAGAGATCTATATTCATAAATAACTTAGGACCAGATATGTATTAACCACACAAATGCATATACAATCAAACATACAAGAATATGGAGGAAAACGTGAATAGCTTTATTAATATCAAGAATATCAAGAGGATTACAACCAATAGTTTTAACCCAACATCATCCAGCAAGAAAGCCCTTCTTCATCTCAAGTAAAGATTAGATCACCCAACACTATGAAGTTTCACCAGAAAACCAACAACATTTCTCTACAAGATACAAGATTCCAGCCTCTAGATCTCTGTGATGAGGGATCCATATATAGATGATTGTAGGGGGGTGAGTCATATTTTGGGGTTTTGATTAGTGTCCTCTCTCTGATAGTTCTTGATTCCACTTGGAGACTGATGATATCTTACTCATCCCTGGTCAAAAACAGAGAGGCAAGTGTCAGAGGGGAAGCTTCTAGAAGCTTCTATGATCTTCCACCTTGCAAACTGTCTCTGTCATTTTTCCATTCTCACCCATCGTACCCTACAGTGAGGCCATCCATTATGCATCGCACCCTTTACATTGGGAAGGTGATATGCATCACACCCTCTGCACTGGGTATTCAGTATGGTCCAGTTTCGACCATTTCTGAGCAATTTTTTAGTGGAGAACTTCTGGGAGATGATGTAATCAGCTGACCTTGTTCCTTTAGGTAGTGAAGCAACACTTTTAGGGACTTAGGAGCCCTCAGTTTATGGACATTTATGATTGGGGTTGCAGTGCCCAAAAATGTCTATAAAAGTTGCCCCCTAAAGCATGAGGTCGTTAATCTTTTGATGTCGGGTGAAATGCTTTATCATGAGGATCCGAAGTTTTTTCGAGCTGGGAGGTGACCTATAATAAGATACAATACAATACATTATCTTCATAATATTTTTCATGATCTAGCTAAGGAGGGCATTCCCATGCTCAACTTTATAAATTCATTTTCATGTACATAGGACAGGCAATCGTCTGTGTAACATACTGATGATTCGGACTCATCATCCTTTGATTTGGATGATCATCTGTTTGGCAATGATGTACATTTGATGTCTTTATATTCTTGAATATATCACAGCCCGGATGGATGAAACTAGATCTAGGGTCTTCAAAACTCATTCAATCTTCACTCGGAGTACATGTCGATCCATGTGAAAAAATGTTCTGGAGTCGAACATGGAAAGACATTGCTTGATTACCAGCCAATGATGTAAGTTGTTAACAGGCGCGAGAGGAATCACCAATAATGACAATGACCCTCAAGGTACTACAGTACAATTCACGTGGTATGAAAAAGGACTTGGCATCAAACACCACGCAAAATCTCTCGGTCGAAGGCCATCAATGTAAACCTATCATCGAAAGTGAGAAACTTGCCATTGAGGAATGCAAGCTTCAAAGTACTGAAAGGGTTGTTTCTAGGTCGAATTCTTGGATAATGAGCTAATGTCGACAAGAAGTGACCCGTCATAGGAGGGCCTTAATGAATCCCACATCTACGACACAGAATGAAGCAAATGATTTTGGAGGTGAAAACAGTCTGATGATACAGGGTTCAAGGTGGTGGTCATGAAAGAATGGAGCGTGAATGTAGTGCAGCGGGTGAGACAGGTGAATTCTTTGAATGACTTCTCTTGAACATATCAGTTACACTGACGATGGATTGGTAGCGTTAACCCAAAATATGGATGGTGTGACGGACCAATGGTGATATGACCAGTGAACGGAACAACCCAACCCGACTCGGATGCAGAGAGAAAGTGTCATGCTCAAGAGCGAATTTCTACCAATAAAGTTTTTTCAAGTTTTCTTCCCAATTTTCCCCAGTCATTGCTGACTAGTACCTATTTATTTTTGTCAAGCTTGAGGAGGATAACATATGCTTGTTGTATAATTCACCCTTCAGGTGAACCTGTCTCTATATTTTAACGAGCCTAGCGACAGTGAAACTCGTTCTCGTCCATTTGGGCGAGTTTGTCGCTATTCGGTTTTAACGAGTTTAACGACAAAGATAACTCAGTCCTTTTCAATTTTAGAGAGTATGAAAGGGACGGAAAGGAAACTCCAAAGGTTCTTTTTCGTCATATAATCTCTTAAGTCCAAAAAAGCGTAAAATAATACGAAAGGGATGAATGTTTGGTAATTTTAACGAGTCGAACAAGACAAGCGCTCGATCTTTTTGTGTAATAATCCCTCAAGTCCAAAAATATTAAAATCTAGAGGAGGGTTAGCACTTCCGATGACTTTAACGAGCCGGAGAGGCTAATCACTTGGAAATATTTTCATATTTTACGAGTTAATTGAAAAGAGCTTAAAGGAGACTCATTTTTCGAGGACGAGTGATGATTTCAGGTAGTAGCTGATTCCAAGTAAGGTTTGGAATTTTCCAATCACGACAGTGTCACAAGGATGGCTAATAGAATCACTCTTTGCAGATGTTCCTCAAAAGGGTAAACAATCAAATGGAGGCGAATGATCAGCTAAAAATATAGTGGAGGTGATGATGAGAACACGACTAAGGCTCAGAAGCTGATGATAATGCATTCACAATGGTTATTTACCGGAAAATTGGTTCATTTTTTAATGACCTTAAACTTTGGGGGAAACATTTGCTCATTTCTTATGTTTATTTTTTAACGAGCTTTAATTCCATGTTAAAACTGCTCGTGCCAGTCATATAATAAGGATATCTCAGTTAAGATGCCATTTTTTATGGGGCTTGCACCTTTTAAAGCTTTGCCCCGGATCCTTTCTTTATGCAAGCTAGGAAACAACCAACCTTATGAGTTTAAAGAGTTAGAGGACCTACAAATTTAAAAAATAAATGGTTTCTCTTCGCTTGCGTGCAAAAAGGTTTGCATGCCCCCAGGTATGGCGAAAAATTCCCAGGTTACCATATGAAAGCTCTCCATCTGCGTCGCAGGCAAAATGCTTCCTTGGCAATGTCTACCGAAATAGACAAAGGTGAGTGGCGGAGTTGCCTCCACTCATATAAATTTGACGAGGGAATCTTATTCCAGTCTAATCCCATTTTCCTAAATGGATGGGTGTGTCAGACTAGTCATATATCCTCTGTGGAAACCTACTCTATACCCAAGGTTTTCCCGCCGAAACAGACCAGGGTGCATGCCCCCTGGGTTTCAGTCATATCCTCCCGAATCACTCGCGCTCATCAGGTGGACGAACTGGAGATCGATGAGACATTCCTTGTGTGAAAAGACCATTTAGGGATGGCATTTGAATATTTGCTATGTGTGAACTGGGGAATGACAGTTGGTCTGCGAGCTTGACCACTCTGCCTTCATGCGGAAAACACATTACTCTAAAGAGTGAAGAGACGATAGCTCCCATGCAATAAATATCATCACGCCCAAGGAGTAGATTATAATCTAGGGGTCCTTGGACTACCATCACGTTCATGTGAACGGTTTTCCTTCTCAAAGTAATGGTCACATTGGGAAGGATCCCTAATGGTTGACCGGTTCCTTTATCAAAGCCTGTCAGATTTTTCATTTCAGGAAAAAGTGATGGCGAACCAAGCGCTTTCCAAGTAGTTGAGGAAAGGATACTCATAAAAGCCCCTTCATCTATGATGGTACCAGCCATGACCATTTTGTAAGCTTGTACAATGATTCTGAATGGTACACTAGCTGGTACACGGGGTCTGCCTAGTAGATTCATTTCGAAGGAAACGACTAGCTTGCTTGGAGGTGGGACCAAATAGACAGCTGGATATGACACTGATGAAATTCCTTCCTATGGTAAAGGAATGGGTAGATTGCCCCCAAGTTCATCGGAGTCTGTGTTTATGAAAAGAATTTGAACGATGTTGTTCTCTTTCTCTTCAGTGACGGTATCATTCGAAGATGAACATTTCGAAGGCAAGACCAGGTCAACTGCCGCCTCGACCTTTTGAATTTTGTCTGGTATGGATTTAGAGGGTTCATTTTTAATGATAGATTTTTCGGTCGACCACAATGGTGTGCTAGCCGGATTTTCAACCAGTGGTGGACTTGGCAAGAGTTTCTTATATCCAGGAGGGAGACGTAGTGGTGAAGCAGGACGGTCATCCAAAACTCTTTTACCTTCATCTAGGAAGGGACAACGATGGATGGCATGATCGCCTCCACACAATTTACAAGGAAACTTGCGATTCCTTTCTTGTCCAGATACTTCGTTTTCACTGGTTGATGGTGTGCTTTCAACATGATCATCAGAGGTTGACGACACCGGATTGTGCAAACGAGGAGACCAGTCCCTTAAGGTCTAAGGGATGCAAGGAAAATCTCGATGATAGTGGTCTCCCTTGCAAATGACACATGGAGATTTAGGTTTAGACGGTGCGGTGTGAGGATTTTCGCTAGATGATGCATGGTTTCCCCTTTTCACTTTTGGTTCTTTCTTCTTCTTTTCTTTTTTCTCTTTCCACTTCTTCTTCTCAGTTACTTGATCTTTAGCTTTACCATCTTCATCAAGCGAAGAGGAAGGACGAGAGGGAGAAACAGACAAAGTAGAAGGCTGGGGGCTAACTCTAGTATCATCTAGTTGCTGACTTGACTGTTTAGGAATTACGGTATTCTGAACGATAGAGGTAGAGAAGAGCCATACGCGAAAACCAATCGTCAACCTTGGAAGTGACAATGTGGCCATATGTGGTGCACCAACATCTCCCCAAGAGGAGAAAGGATTAGGATTTCCTCCAAGAGGAAATCCATGGTTGGTAGACTCCATTTTTCTCAACCTAAAGACCAATGAGGGAACTTGTGATGTTATTTCACTTAAAATAAATTTTAGACGCTTTGAAACAACTTGTTTTTTCAATTTTAAAGAGTCAAGAAAAAACAAAAGATGACTCTAGTCGCCTTCGATTTTTAATGAGCCTGAAGTGACAAGTGCTCAGATGGACCTTTTATTTTAAGGAGTCTGAAAAGGAATGAAAGAGACTTCTCTAGAAATCTAGGCAGAGGGGATTACCAAACCAATCGAAAAACTGCAGAATACATTTTACAGTACGACAATCAATCTTCCCGAATGTTGTGTTCAGTGCATTGCGATCATTAGGGCAGAAAACACGGCTTCCTAAGGATAAAGGATATAGCCTATTGTGTTCTCCCAATATATACTCGACAATACATGGGAGCACAAGTCCGTACTAGCACTTGTCGTCTCCGAGTGGAGGAATCACCCAACCAACAATGAAAACAACAGTTACCAGGTTTTACAACGCCAGAATACGTCTCTAGCCTAGACTTATAGATGTTGTGCATTAAGTTCCAAAGCATTTTTAGATTCATTAAATTTATTTTATAGTTGATCTTGTTTAAAAATTTGCCTTTCAAGTTCACTGCGTGATGTGTATACAATTCCTAAAATGCAGTCTAAGATGATAAACAACTGTTTAATCTTCTTTTGGCAATGAATATCCTAGCTACTAAGGAAAGAAAATTGAGAGTCTTTCAACAAAGAGCATAGAGCACACACTAAATGCACTGTCCTAAATCAAACCAATAAGTCTAAATGCAAATGCACATGCATGTATTTGTTTTCAGCCTTCTTAATGTATAAATGATGATAAGAAAGGTAAGTGCAAATCTGAATTATTTTCAAAGCGACAATAATTAACAAATTTCTTTTCAAAATGAAGTGAAGATAAGGGCGACAATTTGCGATTTCGAAATGAAAACTATTTTTCGACACTTTAAAAACTACTAATTCAAATCATATACAAGAGTAACAGTACAATCAACTATCAAGAACAATGGGATTCTCTTCTATGACTAAAAACGACACTTACGACACTTTCATATTAAGAAACAACAGTTTGACTACGCTACTTCTTTGCAAAAGAGAACTGAAAATGGCGCACAATACATAAAAACACTTACATTTCTTTGCACAATAGAGGCGGAATGATGGAAGAGAAGGGGGTTTTCATAGAGATATACTGACCACAGACAACAAAACTCCTAAATAGAACTGAAAAGAATGAAGGAAAACCAAAGTCTGAAGGTAAAATTAACCTTCCCTGACCATCGCACCTGTCGCACAGGGAATCCAGTATGCATCTCACCTACTGCACACGAGAAGTGTGATGCATACAGACTACCTTGAAGGGAGGGTGCGATGGTACCAGTGCGAGACTTTTAACTAGTCTTTGCTCACAATTTACAATTCAGTTCAGGGATTTAGGCTGAGTAAGTGATGTTCAGTAAATGTAAATCACATGGGTTGATCTAAGGAGGTTACTAAAGCCACCACTTAGGACAATTAGAACTTTTGCAGATCGATTGTTCAATTTATAAACAAAACCCGGAGATAAACTGAAGCAACATTGATCTACTTTGCATTTGTATAACAAATGCAGTTCGAAGGCTAGCTGGCTTGACTTCAGGCCCTGTCTGTAAGTTTATAAAACAAACAAAGATAGACTAACAAACAATCTATTCGCTCCCTAGTGGAGTCACCATTTTGTTACCGGGAATAGTGTCCACTCGGAGCTGCTATTCCCACTA
>APFE030443346.1:94486-106977 GCA_000404065.3 Pinus taeda | reverse complement strand
ATTGAGGAAAACACTTTTTTGAAGGAGAGGGGCATGTTAGGTCCCTATAATACTAGTGATTACCCCATTACTATTGTAGGTGTATCTCTTATTAATATTGTTGTGCCCCTATTGTCCCCATATTATTATTACTGTGCCCCATAGAATCCCTCTATGATTTATTTTTGTGGCTTTATATTATTATTGTTAGGTCGGTTGGGTTATATTGTGACTCCTTAGACTCCTATATATAGAAAGGAGGTTTTTCCATTTGAATCATCAAAGAATCATTCATTTGTGTAATGTAAAGGAAGTTCACCCCTCGAAGAGGCTGAATTCTAAGGCATTGATCTATCTTTTCTCTCTTTTTGTGAGCTGGTTTCATAATAGATTCACCTGCTGAAACCATATCTCTAAAAATTTGTCCTCATTTTTTTTGGATGAAATTCTCATCTACAACCTAACTGAGGAAAAACATCTTCAGCATGTAGACCTGCTCTTGCAACTACTCTGGAATCACAAATTATTTGTCAAATTATTGAAGTGCTCTTTTGGTATGGAAGAATTCAAGTATTTGGGACACATTGTGGGTCATGAAGGTGTCTGGGTGGATCCCAAAAAGATATAGGCAATGCAAGATTGGCCCCAACCAAAAACCTTGAAGAGGTTGAGGGGATTCTTGGGTCTCACCGTCTACTATCGTAAATTTGTCCACAATTATGGCCACATTTCTAGAGCCCTCACTAACCTTCTCAAGAAAAATTTATTCCTCTGGACTGATGTAGCACAACAGGAGTTTATGGCTCTCATATAGGCTATGTGTTCCACTCTTGTACTGACACTACCAGACTTCAGCAAATATTTTGTGATTGAATGTGATCCTTCAGGTATTGGTATTGGTGTTGTTTTCATGCAGGAAAGTCGACCCTTGACTTTCACCAGCCAACAACTGAGTGGGAAAAATTTGGGAGAATATACCTATGAGAAGAGATGATGGTCATATTACATGCAGTAGGTACCTAGCGACCATACTTATTGGGGAAAGATTTCCAAATCCGCATAGACCATCAAAACCTCAAATATTTTTTGGAGTGAAATCTATCCTCGCCCCAGCAAAATAAATGGATCTCCAAAATGTTGGGATGTGATTATGAGATAATTTACAAAAAAGGGCGTGACAATGTAGTAGAGGATTATTTATCATGACAATTTGAGGATGAAAGCACCCTGTTATCAATCTCTCTTACCATAACAGATTGGATTGAAGAAGCCTGCAAGGAATGATTTTCACACCCCTCTCTCTTCCAACTCATTATTAACTTGAGAGTAGATCCTAATTCCTCCATTGGCTACTCTTGGAAGGACGAGATTCTTTGCTACAAGTATAATTAGTTATATCGCCGACATCCACCCTCAAAATGCACAATTTGTCAGAGTTTCACTCATCTCCCACTGCAGGTCATGCAGGATTTTAGAAGACTTATGCAAGCACTCATCGTTCTTTCTTTTGGATAGGCATGAAAACTGAAATTCTTACTTTTGTAGTTGAATGTGATGTGTGTCAATGCCAGAAAGGAGAAACAGTCAAGTTAACTTGCACCTTATAACCATTTCCAATCCCTACCTCCGTCTGGATGAATGTTTCTATGGTTTTCATTACTGGTCTCCCAAAGTCAGGCAACAAATCAGTCATCATGGTGGCTGTGGACAAAATTTCTAAATATACTCATTTTTGTGCTCTACCCCACCCATTTACCCCCACTTTAGTGGCTCAAGCTTTCATGGACTATATCTTTACGCTGCATGGCATGCCCACTTCGATTGTGCATAATCCTGACCCGACTTTCACTAGTAACTTTTGGCAAGAATATTTTCAAGCTACAAGGCACCTAACTCCAACTAAGTACTTCCTATCATCCCCATACTGATGGCCAAACTGAAGAAGTCAACAAATGTTTCGAGACATACCTAAGGTGCTTCACTTCAGAAAAGCAACATCAATGGGTACAATGGCTACCTTTAGTTGAATGGTGGTATAATACTAACTATCATGAAGCCATCAGGATTACTGCATATGAAGCAGTGTATGGGCAACTCCCACCTTCACCTATTTGTTATAACCCTAGATGTTCTAAGGTGAAGGAAGTTGATCAACTCCTACATATCCATGCAACAATGCTAGCACATCTCAAAGATAATCTCCATCAAGCTCAGAATCGAATGAAGAAATAGGCGGAAAAACATTGTTCAAAACACACATTTCAAGAAGGGGATCAGGTATTCCTATGGCTGCAACCATATAAGAAAAAATATCTCAAATAAAAGGGCTTCCAAAAATTATCTCCAAAATTCTAGGGACCTTATCAAATACTTCAACACATTGGACCAGTAGCCTACAAGTTGGCCTTGCCACCAACTTCAAAAATCCATCCAGTCTTCCACATATCATGCCTTAAGAAAGTGGTGGGGAACAACTGAAGAATTCAAACCAATCTAACTAAATTGGATGAAGAAGGCTCACTCTGGCTCCAACCTGAATAGTTCCTTCATACGTGAGAATGAAATTTGCGTGACTGCATGATCAAGGAATTCCTTATCAAGTGGAAAGACACCTCTCCAGAAGATGCGACCTAGGAACCAACCATTATTCTTCAGCAATTTCCGCAACTTCAGCCTTGAGGACAGGGCTTCTTTTGATGGGGAGGGCATGTTAGGGTCCAATCCTAACCAGTTTATTTATGTAATAGGGTCGAGCCATAGTTATAGTTAGTTAAAGAGTCAATAAAGCCCGTATCAATAATTGTAAGTGGTTGTCTCGCATTTAAGAAAGGGACCATAGTTAGTTGCAAACAGGCCATGCTATTAGATAAATGGTATTGAGATAACCATGGTAATGACCCATGGTATTTTATTTATGAATCCTATATAGAGGCCAAAGAGTCCCCATTAAGAAATGTTGAGTCTTATTTTGTAATCGAGCTCTGCTCTGCTGGAGGTTTCCTCCTCGAAGAGGCAAGTGAACATTAATTTCATCTCTAAACAATAAAATACTTGTTTTTTTTTCTCATTTTATTCTGTGTTTTGGGTTGTATTGCTTCACATATTTGGTATTTTGGAATTTCTTACAGGTCAAGAGCATAACAATTGAGTTAGCACCCTTTAAAGAATTAGACTTTTAAAAATTAGACCTTGAAACTTCATAAATTTTAAATTCTAAAACTATCAATAAATTTAAGTCTCGGCAATATTTTACTAATCATGCAAAGCAACATCGAAACTACAAGTCCCTGCCTAATGGTTATGGAAGTTATGAAAAGTGGGTGGAGGGAAAAATAAATATATATAAGAGAATCAATATGTTCAGTTGAATATGCAATTAGAAGTGAAACTCTGAAGACATTTATAAGCTATAAATGACCTATAACTAGCAAATTCACCAAATATTGCAAAGGAAATGTCCTAAGTGGATAGCATATGGAACAAGAACATTGATGAAGACAGATGCAATATGTTATAGGTTGAGTGAAATAAAAATCTCAATGTTGTTGTTGTTTGGTGTTTAGATATTTGATTGATATCTAAACTTCTATGCAAATGTAACACGGATCTTTCGAAACCATGAATGAAATATATATATATATATATATATATATATATATATATATATATAATATATAAATATATATATATATATATATAATATATATATATTCCCCTTTACCATAAAACCAACATGCAATTTGGAATTTCACAAGTTCGCACTCAAAACATGACAACAACCAACAAATAAAAGAAATTGACTTGGACAGAAAGCGATAGCTTCACCTTCATTCTTGAGCCACTTTTGCTTATTTGAATTTGACTTGTGACATTCTTTATCTGGCAAGGAATCAAAATCATCACTAGTATTAGATTCATCCAACACAGACTTTGGAGATCCCATTGACATTTGTGTTTTTGTTTCCATGCCTGAAAACCATGGAGATCCATGTCAATAGTAGAATAAGATGTGCGTCTGCTTCTCAAGAACACATTCCTTATTAACCATTATTCCCTGACAGAAACCAAAGAGACAACACAATATCAGCGTACACAAAATCCCCGACCAAAATATAATCATAAATTAGCTAAGAAGTCTAAAAGATGTTCTTAATTAATAAACTTTGTATTTGGAAATTTTGTTTCTTTAGATTTTAAAAAGACTATGTTGTACAACACATATTTCTATTTATCTAGGAAATTATATCATAGCATGTCACACGATAGCAATCTACAGTACCTAAATTAAAAAATAAAATTTTTCTCAAGAAAATAGATTTAGAAAAGAGCTTTGAAAACTATATGTTTGTCATCAAATCTTTAATTAGTTTAACAACAAACTAGTTGGAATTTGAAAATCAAAATCATTCATAGTAAATGAATAGGACAATGGCCAAGGTCTCTTTCATACAAAAAAAGCCAGAGTCACTATTGTCATTGCAGATAACTGAAATTTGGGCAACAGTCTAATAGTTAGAGCTTATTTGTAGGGAAGACTTGTTAATACCATCATTTTTTTTCCACGGTATGTTGTGTCTCTAGATCCAGATCAGATAGCTTATTATTCTAAAGTTCTACCTTTCAAATGTTTGTTTCTAGCTCACCCTTTAAAACACAATTCTACAACTCCATTTGATTTTTTTTTGTCAAGAGAATTTGTAGGACCTTCCCATCCTTTGTTTTGATTAACCATCCATCAATGATATAAAGAATAATAGATAAACAACAAAGGCCAAAGATGCACTTGTTTTATACCTATGTTATAGGAATCATCTGACCTTACTAGTGCAAAGAGCTCACCTTGAAAAAATAACATCCACGTGGAATTTACAAAACTTTTTTAAATCAAGCTCCAAGTAAACCAATCAAAGTATGAAAATCCTTTTAATAAATAAAATCTCTGACTTAAAATAAAAGTGGCCTAGAATTGAATGTTATATCAACCATGTCAAATAACTAACATCGGGTGAGAAATACAGGCCATGCATATTGGATTAGTGAAATAATTGATGTGATAAAGCTCAAAATCAAACAGATGACTTACATCTAAGAAACAAAAATAAATGACTTACAAATAAGACATGAGGTTGCCCTTTCAACCTTATTGTTAAATAATTCTTCTTTATGTCATGGACCATTAAAATTTTTCTGATACCAGGTGGAAGTGGTATTTTAATATTAACCTCTAATAGAGTATGTGTCCATGATTACTTGTCAAGATCCACTCCATTACTAGCATTTAGGACTAGATAAGATACATGAAGAAACCATCAACATGAAAATGAAATGTACATCCTTGTAAAAAAATGGGAGGAAAAAAAATCCACAAATTGAAACAGACTATAGGATAACTCATTCCTACAACATGATTATCTTGTCATGAACAATAAAAATAAAAAAATAAATTAGGAGAAATGTAATTATTTCAACATTTTGACAATCATTTCCTTTTGCATATTCTATGAGCAATTGATGAAAAAGTCAGCTAAATTTTGTCAACATCAAGATTATAGTAAAACATAAAGGAAACGCTCCAACACATATAATTATAAACATAAGTATCTATGCATATAAGCATTTTTTGAGGAAATTGTATTTTCTGAAAATATGGAAATCAAATCTTTGAAATAACACAATTTATGGTACCACTTCCTTACGAAGTCCATTCATTTGAGTACTTATGAAGTCCATTCAAGAATTTCTTCAAAGTTCAAAGTTCAAACAATTAACATGTAGCCTAAAAAATCTCATATTTGAAAAGGAGATAACCCAAAGATGTAGAGTATATATCTCACATTTATATATCCTAATTTCTAGACATTGAAATGACACTTTTTAGGATACTATTATGAATTCAGCCCAAAATGCTAGAAAAAAATATTGATGGTTATTTTTGTTAAGAATGGAAACTAGGGACAAATTCCACTTTGAACGGATCCTTTGGGGAATATAATTGTGGTATTTAATTCCTCTTTTCGAGAGGACCAAATTCAATCTAGATATCTTCAAATTTGGATAAGTAGAAGTGGAATTTTGAATTTATGTTTCTATCATGTAAATTATTTAGGTCAACCTCAACTATATGTCGGCTTAAGAATATCAAAAGTCATGTCCCTTCAACTCCACTTAATTGTATATATAGAGGAGAATTCTCTCTCATTTGGGACACATCAATCAAACGAAAAATATATCCTTGTGGCAGTGAAGATTAAGGAGGATAAATTCTAGTTATTGTTGGGATTGTTTTGGTTAGGGGATTGTCATAACAAGTCCGTGTTTGGAAGTAGTGCTTCTCTATGGTCAAGCAAAATATTATATATGGGTTGTGACTTGTTTCCTATGATACGTTTTCTTGGAGATATCTATCTAAGATATATCGAATACTTCAGATAACAAGTATAGACTTGCATTCATTCTATCATTACTTTTGAAGCTGAGATTATTTCCTAAGAAGTTATAGTCCTGGACATTGATCAAGAGTACCAAATCCTACACCAAAACATATTTTAGAAGTATCCCAGAATCTAAAACTCCTCCATCAAATTATGAGCATGATCACCATGATCATTGATTAGTATCAATTGTTCAACGCCTATATTCTCTATCAGTGCATCTGGTTTTGGAAGGATATTTTTGCTTTGAAGATAGAAATTTTCTGTGATAGGGTCAAGTCACTATGATACCTTACTTGAAGGATCAAATGAAATAACTTTATGTAGGAATAAGGCCGAGGGATTGCATAAGAGAAAAGTTAAAGAAGGGTCATATTGATCTCAAGAGACATATTATGGTTATGTTGGAGGTATCCCTAAAATAAGGTTATGGATAATCTAAGCACAGGAAAGTTTGATTAGTCAACACTTAGCACTCAATGGTCATTTTACACAATCTCTCAGCCTCCTTGAAGGTCATTGCTGCAGTGAAATTATAGTATATTCCTGTTGGTGAAATCTGCATTAACTATGCAAACTTGGTTATTATTATTTGGAAGGCTCATATCTGAACCCTATGGAATATTGGACTTGCTCGTTGACTGAAGCATGATAACCTTGTCATTAACATAACTCTGTGGCCTTCTTGAGAGAGATTTGATTCATTATACCATCCTACAACTCACAAGTTGATTGGCTATTAAATTTATGTATATGT
Organism: Pinus taeda; assembly: GCA_000404065.3. Classification (NCBI taxonomy): domain Eukaryota; kingdom Viridiplantae; phylum Streptophyta; class Pinopsida; order Pinales; family Pinaceae; genus Pinus; species Pinus taeda. The sequence goes on along the minus strand of APFE030443346.1, from coordinate 99,810 downwards.
GAGCATGAAAGTTCATCTTTTTCAATATTTTGACATAGGTAAACTGTAGCAGCAAGACCAAGATGACTCTATCTGATGGAAAACAATAACACAAATGATACTAAATGAACACAATCCACATAAAAATGGTTTTTAACTTTTATTGTTGAATATCATACAATTGGGATAATTATCATAAACACATGTATCTATTGTCCTTTGATAACACTACAATTTGATAACTTGAAATAAATACAACTAAAACACAAACAAAAAATTTATTACATGTAGAATTGCTTGCCAAGACTCTCATCATATTTGTAGTCATGTGTTTGTGCTTTATTGTTGTGACACTCACTATTTCCAAACTAAGGAAAACATGGACAAAGATAAAATAACATGGCGAAGTTGAAGGCTCTATTTTCCTTATTAACATCTTCTTTTGACAATGATATTGGTCATCTATAGGTCTTTGGCAACTCAACACTAGATGTTAATTGGATGAATGTAGAAGGTCAGATTCAAGATGATTCCTTATCTCCCTTAGTTACTCAGGTGAAAGAGCTCTCTTGGCAGTTCCAGATGATCAGAACCTCTCATGTGTTCAGAGAACTTAATAGGACAACAAATACTCTCTAAAAGGAGGGACTGCAGTTGAGGAGAAATAAGTTCTGGAGAAGGAATTCATTGGTGGTCATTTATCTTATTTAAGAGAAAAACATAATAGGTTCCACAACATGGATACCTTCCTTCAGAGCATTCATATCAAACTACAATTGTTTAACATTTTTAATTTGTAGTAAGCAGAGAAAGGTAATTTTATTGATGTCCAACAAATGACAAAAAAATATGCCAATGAGATTAGAATGTACAATTAGTAATTACTAATATGTAAGGGTGTCCTGGGCCACCCTGAAAGCATAAAGAGAAACTTGTTTAGTTTTTTTAGATTGCACTTGTGCCAAATTTTCAATTCTAAATTTGGTTTCTATTCATAGACAACTTCCACACAAGTCTCCCTGAGATCCCAGTTTTATTAATAAATGATACTCACATTTAGTGCAAAAACCACTAGTGGAGTTTTAAGGCCTCCTAGTCATTAGGGAAGTTGATTATTAGGATTATGTGTGACATCCTATACATTTTTCAAACTCCAATATACCATATATAATTCTTATGTATTTTAGAAACTCCAATACAAAATCAATATTACTAGGAGCCATTAAGGCCAACAAATATATCTTTAACCATATAGTTGGCCTTGATGACTCCTAGTAATATTGTTTCCTTGACTAAATGTATATGTAAGATGAATTTTACTCACATCCAAATATATGCTTCTAAGAAATAACTTGCACGTTATTAAGGATAATTTAGGAGGTAATGTCCAAATCATGCAGGTTAGTTGTGTGTGCAAGTGTTGTAAAATTTTAATATACTTGGGTCTCGTGTGTAGTGCCCTATTTACATTTTCCTAAAGGAAGATAGCATCATGTACCTCTTGTGGAGTTCTCTGTTTACTTTGTCCTAAAGGAAGATAACATCGACTAGAAGTGGTGAGGTATACGCATCTACACAATTGAAAAATGTTATTTTGCTTGTTTTCATGTCTTAAGGCTCCACTTATCAACATACCATAAACAATTGAAACAATGTTGGTGGAAAGGCATGACACCATAGCAAAGGTTGTACCACACTTGTGAATGACCTTGTATGAACCTGAAGCTTCTGGAATTCCTGGAAACTATTTTTATTGATTTTGTTTCTTAACCTTCCCTTTCTTCTTAGAACACTAAGAGGCATAATGGCCATCCATACTCTAAGCTTCTACAATTCTTGCAAACTATTTTATTGTTATTATTGCTTACCCTTCCTGTACTTCTCAAGATACTGATAAGCATATTGGCCATGCTTCTTGCACTTGATATGGCTCAAATTATTCTTTTGTTGGTTAGAAGAGCTTGAATCTTCCTTATTCTTATAACCCTTCACAAATCCTATTTTATTTCCTCCTTTCCTCACCCTCCCAATGAGGGCTAGCTCTGGTACATCCTCATCAATGGCTGAAACCATCTCCAATCTCATTTCCTCCTCGATAAATGCATCCCACAAACTTTGGATTGAGGGTAGCTTCTCACAAGCACATACAAACTATACAAAATGGTGCCAAGGTAGACCAAATCTATTCAATCTGATCGAAATTATTCCATTCTCTTCTACCTTGTCATCAAATGTAGCTCGTTGATCTCTCAACTCTTGATCTTTATCAAATAGATAACTACTATAGTAGTGTTGGTCATGCAAGTAATGGATGATTTATTCATTAAGAGAATTCTCCTAGACATGTTCTCGCTCCAATACAATGTAATCAAGGTAATATGCATTTCCCTATCAATATTTGTCTCTACAATGAAAGGGGTTAGACGATCCTTCACCAAATCCAAAACTATTCATTCTCGTTTGACCAATTTCTAGTCATGCTCTGTCAACTCGTTGGTATTTGTTGAAAGTAAAATCTCCTTCTCCAAGAGGTACCACAATTCAACCTCTTCCAAGATATGTTGCATCCTGAACTATAATTGAGTTGGAAGTTCCCTCTAACATGTGACAATCCTAAAGACCCTAACTACTTGTGATTACAACTCTTTAAAAAAACATGAAAACATATTTGGAACTAAGAAGAAAACATGCAACCTCTTATAGGTGGAGGCCACCTTTTGCAAACACACAAAATAACACTCCAATCCCTAGAGTAACTGGGACATCACACCCCATGGGACACAACCTTTAACCAGTCGAAATCTGCTTCATTTGCTGAAACTCGGGCATCCCACCCTTGAAACCCTTAAACATGAATGCTTTCTAACAAGTTGCAATGCTATCCATGCACAACTTCCTATTAGTTTTAGTGGAAGTGATTTGATACCATGTAATCTAGACAATAGTAAGTAAATTTTGCACTAAAAGAATATTCCTAAGATCCTAGGTAACTTAAAGCCCTTGATGGGTATACTAGAATCTACAAAAACACACTATATAAAAATAATAAGAGCATGTATAGAGATATGAACTCTCAATCACATCTATTTTCTATTGAATGCAAAGCAAAGAAAATATAATGTAATACCTCAAAACCAAAAGCTTGCTAACCAACACGGAAGTTTTCACTACATCTCCTTTATAGAATAGGAAGATGAGAAAGATACAAAGTATCTAGTCACATGCATGAAGCACTCAAGGTTACACACTCAAACACTAGCCCAAGTTTAATCATCTAGTGTACTCTTGCTACATGGATAAGTGTTCCAGGTAAGTGCATCTCAACTGGAAGCCAAACAAAAGCATTCATCCCCTTCCTTGAGAATTTTGCCCCCTACCTAGACTGGAACCTTTAAATCATGCAAAATTGCTTTGATTATCTATGGTTTTGTGCCCTCGAAATATTAGATCATGCATGTAGAATTGAACTGAACTGAACTTAATCTAAACTCAAACTAAACTAAACTAAAGAAAAAATGGAATTTCTTAATCTTAAACGACATGCAAACTGAAATTAATTGAGGGTATCAAAACTAGAAATATATCGTCTACTCTCTTACATAACAACATCTCCCTCATACTATAATGTGCACAGAAACCATGACAAAATGTTGCCATTATTATCGCTGTATGGACCTACAAAAATTAGACCCTTACTACTATTGTACTTTCCAATTAAGTGCACCCTTGAACTATGGAGAAAACTGTCAGAGTTAAAAAAGGTAGAAAATATAACAAAGGATATGAACTAACTGATCAATTTTTTTTACCGTAGTGATTAATTGTGTTATCACTAAACAAATGTCAAAGAAAAGGAGATCAGAAATCTTCATCAAATTCAAGCGAGGCAGCTCCTCAATTAAGCAATGCATTTCCTTCTAGGTTGATTTATCTAAAGTGGTTTCAAAAGAGAAAATATCCAAAGAAAGGGAGATATCATAAGAGCTGAAACAGGACTTAGCCCTGGAGCTAAGGAAACATCATCACAGCTGCATACAAGTGACAGAGGTAAGGCAGTCATCCCTCAACAGGAGGAATGTAGTTTTGAAGAATTGAAGAGAAAGTTGAATTTGGAAAATTTGGAAATTGTCAAACGAAAAATAACCTCAAGGAAATATGTAACCAAATAATATCATTTCAATAAAATGGAGGCTCTATGGTCATTTTTCGTGCTCAGTACTTCACCTGCAATAAAGGAAATCCCATAACAAGTAAAGCAAAATAATAATTTTGATAGATTGCCTTTTGAAGTTTACTTTAAAAGGATGGTGTCAGTTTATTCACTTTTGAACAGCCTCATGGTATATGGGAAAGTCATTTCAAAACAAAGGACAGATCAAGGAAGTCAAAGTTTTGGCCTTAAACCGTGGTTTTTGTAATTACACAGTGTTTTCGCAGCGCACTACGAAACCCCTGTAGCAGCCTGTTTTATCAGAGAAAAACTGTCTTTACTAGTCAACTTACAGAAGCTTTCCTGAGCGGCTGAGAACTCCAGTTTGCAAAATGAAAGAGGTTTTTCTTCCTAACATGCTACACTACAAAAACCTCTTTCCGTTTCTTCAAATTCATTCTGAGGTGGGAGTAATTTATGGTTGAACGTGTGCTACAAATCTGCTGTAGGTGCAGTTTTTCATCTCCTGTTTGACAACTGTTTTTCAAAGACATATTGTGAGCGGTAGGAAAGTTGTTTCAAAAAACCAAGAGAGATTTTTGTTCAGCACAGATTGTTTCACAGAAACCTCCTTCAGTTTGTCCAAATACATTTTTTATCAGAAGTTATGAGCTCTGTCCCAAGACCTATTTTTCAGCCAGAACAGAGCAAGGAACATTTTCCTAGTTTCTAGGAACAACAAATGGATGAGTCATCAAGGGACAATTGGAAGGTTATGGGCTTCATCAAGTTCGACATCATGGAGTTTTAGGTGTCAAATAATGTGTTAAATGTTTAGATAAGGTTTTTTTTATCATAATGAGGAGTTAGACTCCTAATTGTTTTAGGTCTCTAGGACTTCTAGTTAGCTGTCTTTTGTATTAAATAGTTAGTTTAAGTGTCAATAGGTGTCAAATTAGGAGGAATTCGAATTCCCCTCATGCTGAAGGAAGGAATATACATGAACTCTATATATTGGAGAAGAACTAATGTATCAAGGGTTGGAAAATGTTATAGAACAAGACTACTTTTGTAAATGTTGTGCAGGGACTAATATATACAGAAGAAGTTTGGACTTTCTGAAGCTGAGATTCTTAGTGTACTTCAGTGAGCTTTATCTTTTATCTTTGATATGATTTACTTCCATAGTCTTAAT
>APFE030443346.1:14411-84275 GCA_000404065.3 Pinus taeda | reverse complement strand
AAACTAGCTCATTGATCCAAGGAGAAAGTTTCTTTTCAAGTTTTGGTAAATTTTGATTTCCATCATTTTGTAACCTTTCAGATCTCTAACACCTGTACAAATTAGCTGAAGAAGTCATGAGTTTAAGCTGACAATGCTTTAGGATACATATGTTCTGTTTTGATAAAAAACAGCAGTTTCGTAGCGCGCTACGAAACTGCTGTAAATGACTGTTTTATAAGAAAACAATGAAGTTGATGCTGACGTCAGCAGATCTTTGAAGGAAACGCCTAAGAAACATAATGGATATCACTTAAGGCTATCCTATCTATTCAGAGGATGACAAGTGTGCATTCTCCATAAAGGTAAAATATTTTGTCTTAAGCTAAAAACTTTAATAAAGGTACTTTATTACCTACAGTTAGGGTTTGGCTGAAGATGCATACGTAAAGGTTGGCTTGTACACTTGTCCATTCAACAAGGCTTCCAGCATACCAGGAAAGATAGTGATGCTCATCATATCTTGAAGTATTAAACAGCTGGGAACACATGCCTAAAATTTCGAAGGATGATGGGAACAAAGACCGTGAAAACAGGGGATGATTATTATGATACATGAACTATCAGCACGTTCAACATTTGAAACTAATTTGGTTTCATACATCCTTATCTCATCAATCATGGCCATAACTGAAGGAGACAGCTGTTGAAGACCTGGAAAGGAATCAAAATACGAGGAGAATAAACTAGAGTTTAAGTTTGATTAGAACTCTTATGTAGTTACAGTTCATGCTTAGTAGATTTAATGAGTCTGTTAAGATAGATAAGGTTAGTAAATGTTGGTCATCGAGCTCCCCTCATGCTGGAGGAGGAAGCTCCAAGTAAGTTAGAGTGTGTTGCTATATATAGCTCAATCTTTTATGTAATCAGGGTTGGAGACTTTTTGGCTCAGCTGCTGCTTTATGCTATGAACTATAATCAGTAATGCAGAGAGGTTTTCTTGAACAGATCTGAGTTCTCATGGAGTTAATCCTTTCTTGATCTATATTTTATTTTGATAACTTGCAGTAGATCTTATTGTTAATACTTAGAATTCATAATCTTATGCTCTGACTTCCTTTAACAATAAGATGACTGTGTTTTATATTTGAACCACCAGCACTAGATTACATTGTTATTGGTCAGAATTCACAACCATGTGCTCTGATTTCTTTTAATGATGGAATGATTGTGTTGAGCAATTGATCTCATTGCTATTACTCAGAATTCATAATCTTATGCTCTGACTTCCTTTAGTAATGAGATGAATGTGTCTTTCCATAATCTTGTGAGTAAATCACCTTTGAACTATCAGCAGTAGATTTCATTACTATTACTCAGAATTCATAATCCTATGCTCTGACTTCCTTTAGTAATGGAATTATTGTGATGACCTATTTCCTTAAGTGAATTATCTTTGTTTGAAAACCCTATTTGCCTTAGCTTTCATGTCAAGAAACCTTGCCACTGAATTTATTGACTTGTTGACTCCATAGCCCAATGGTAGCAAGCCTTCATCTTTTCAACCTACAAACACACAAACCCAAGATAGAGTTAGCCATCTATATTATCATAAATCAATATCATTAATCCTTTGAGAGAGCCCTCTCAGGCTAAGGAGGCTAATCCTTAGTCAAAAGATTGTTCTGAAACAGTTACACAGAGTCTACCTGATCAGCAGCCCTTCAGTGCTTGATTTTGTGATAACATTTTGGTGCGTCTGCCGGGAGCCTGAAGTCTATTCATTCCCGAAATTAAGAGGCTGAACTTCTGAAGGTAGCAGGAGCTCATACATATTTTTGAGGCTGCAAACTACCTTGGGGACTCCACACATCGAATAAGAAATTGGAAGGTGACTCCACTGCTAAAAGATCAGTAGCTTGATGAAGTTTCAAAATGAGTTCCATTGCAAGAATGAATGCTAGGTATGCTCCTATTAATCGGTCTCATATCCCTGGTTTTCCAAATCCTATGCCAAAGGTTGATTGGTTAGATGATCTTCCAATATTCAAAGATGAAAAGAAGGACAATGCTGCTCTTCATTTGGTTAGATTCCATATGCATGTACACAGTCTTAAGGTTCACTTACCTGAGGATTGTCTCATGAGGATGTTTATGGCCACTTTAGAAGGAAAAGCATGGTCTTGGTATAAAAGTTTGGAAAATAGTTCATTATCTTCTCTTGCTGATTTCCATGATGTGTTCTATGACACGTATAAATAATGTCATCCTTCATTATTGTTGCTCAAAGATTGATGTAGACATTCTTTAGGTCTTATTCAGTACTTGGAGGATTGTTATGATGATGATGAATTTATGGATGAAGAAATTTTAGAGGCTCTTCATAACAATGCATTCCAACACCAAGAAGAAAGTATAACATCTCATGAAACACAGTGTGAAGATCAGCAGGGGTTTACCTATGAAAACCATGTTTCATCCTTTGATATGAATGAAGAGATGCAGCAGACTTGTCAGTCTTTGGATCATTATCAAAATGAACATGATTGCAAACAGCAAGAAGAAGTACTGGAAGATAGCTTTTACGACCCTCAGGCAGAGGAAAAGGTTGGTTTTTTATGTCAAACTTCTCAGCAGCTTACAACAATTAATGATCATAAGAAAGAGGAAAATTACATTGTTTGTAGGCAGCATTTAGAAAAGCAGTTCGATAGCATATCCAAAGAACCTTGTGTGGTTGAGAATCAGTTGTCTAAAGATGTAGAATGTTATGATGATCATCAACATAACCATGTATTCTTTGACCCTATAAGTGAATATATAGACAAGATTTGCACTCCGGTCTTTCATTTTCATTTGTATTATGAAGATCAAGTATATTATGAGCTGATGTGGTCATCTCACTACCATGGTTATTTTGAGGTTGAATGCAGTCAAGAACCTCCAACATCAAATAAGACAAATGATTGGCTACATTGGAAATTTCACATTGATTGAGCTGAAAGAAGTTTGAAATGGATAGGGTAGTTAGGTAGGAATATGCAAATAAGCTCAAGGTTGACTGAGCATTTTTTTTTAGTAGATTTAGATTCCTTTTTCATATAGTGATCATCAAGTTCAAGCCCGAGGTGAAGGCCCAAGAAACTTGAAGGGGATGCTTTTCAAGCATATTTCCATTTATCATAAGAGGATAAGGCACTGGACCTGCAAGTTCTTAGTGTACTACAGGAGCACACTATCCCAAGTGGAGCCACTGTTATCACTAAACAAATTTCAAAGAAAAGGAGATCAAAAATCTTCATCAAATTCAAGCGAGGCAGCTCCTCAATTAAGCAATACATTTCCTTCTAGGTTGATTTATCTAAAGTGGTTTCAAAAGAGAAAATATCCAAAGAAAGGGAGATATAATAAGAGCTGAAACAGGAATTAGCCCTAGGGCTAAGGAAACATCATCACAGCTGCATAAAAGTGACAGAGGTAAGGCAGTCATCCCTCAACAGGAGGAATGTAGTTTTGAAGAATTGAAGAGAAAGTTGAATTTGGCAAATTTGGAAATTGCCAAACGAAAAATAACCTCAAGGAAATATGTAACCAAATAATATAATTTCAATAAAATGGAGGCTCTATGGTCAGTTGTCGTGCTCAGTACTTCACCTGCAATAAAGGAAATCCCATAACAAGTAAAGCAAAATAATAATTTTGATAGATTGCCTTTTGAAGTTTACTTTAAAAGGATGGTGTCAGTTTATTCACTTTTGAACAGCCTCATGGTATATGGGAAAGTCATTTCAAAACAAAGGACAGATCAAGGAAGTCAAATTTTTGGCCTTAAACCGTGGTTTTTGTAATTACACGGTGTTTTCGCAGCGCGCTACGAAACCCCTGTAGCAGCCTGTTTTATCAGAGAAAAACTGTCTTTACTAGTCAACTTACAGAAGCTTTCCTGAGCAGCAGAGAACTCCATTTTTCCAACTGAAAGAGGTTTTTCTTTATAACATGCTAAAATACAAAAACCTCTTTCCGTTTCTTAAAATTCATTCTGAGGTGGGAGGAATTTATGGTTGAACTTGCGCTACAAATCTGCTGTAGGTGTAGTTTTTCATCTCATGTTTGACAACTGTGCTTCAAAGACATATTGTGAGAGGTAGGAAAGTTGTTTCCGAAAAACAAGAGAAGTTTATGTTCAGCACGGATTGTTTCACAGAAACCTCCTTCAGTTTGTCCAAATACATTTTTTATCAGAAGTTATGAGCTCTGTCCCAAGACCTATTTTTCAGCCAGAACAAAGCAAGGGACATTTTCCTAGTTTCTAGGAACAACAAATGGATGAGTCATCAAGGGACAGTTGGAAGGTTATGGGCTTCATCAAGTTCGACTTCATGGATTTTTAGGTGTCAAATAATGTGTTAAATGTTTAGATAAGGTTTTTTTGATCATAATGAGGAGTTAGACTCCTAATTGTTTTAGGTCTCTAGGACTCCTAGTTAGCTGTCTTTTATATTAAATAGTTAGTTTAAGTGTCAATAGGTGTCAAATAAGGAGGAATTCGAATTCCCCTCATGCTGGAGGAGGAATCTCATTAGTTAGAAGAAGAACTCTATATATAGCTGGAGCAGCAATGTAAAAAGGGGTTGGAGACTTTTTGGCTCAGCTGTTGCTTTATGCTATGAACTCTAATCAGTAATGCAGGGAGGTTTTCTTGAACAGATCTGAGTTCTCATGGAGTTAATCCTTTCTTGATCTATATTTTATTTTGATAACTTGCAGTAGGTCTTATTGTTAATACTCAGAATTCATAATCTAATGCTCTGACTTCCTTTAACAATAAGATGACTGTGTTTTATATTTGAACCACCAGCACTAGATTACATTGTTATTGTTCAGAATTCACAACAATGTGCTCTGATTTCTTTTAATGATGGAATGATTGTGTTGAGCAATTGATCTCATTGCTATTACTCAGAATTCATAATGTTATGCTCTGACTTCCTTTAGTAATGAGATGAATGTGTCTTTCCATAATCTTGTGAGTAAATCACCTTTGAACTATCAGCAGTAGATTTCATTACTAATTACTCAGAATTCATAATCCTATGCTCTGACTTCCTTTAGTAATGGAATTATTGTGATGACCTATTTCCTTAAGTGAATTATCTTTGTTTGAAAACCCTATTTTCCTCAGCTTTTCATGTCAAGAAACCTTGCCACTGAATTTTATTGACTTGTTGACTCCATAGCCCAATGGTAGCAAGCCTTCATCTTTTCAACCTACAAACACACAAACCCAAGATAGAGTTAGCCATCTATATTATCATAAATCAATATCATTAATCCTTTGAGAGAGCCCTCTCAGACTAAGGAGGCTAATCCTTAGTCAAAAGATTGGTCTGAAACAGTTACACAAAGTCTACCTAATCAGCAGCCCTTCAGTGCTTGATTTTGTGATAACAAATTGAATGCTTAAAAGAGTGACTAGTGTGAAGACATAGAGTTAAGTCAAACAAAGTATAAATCCTTTCCATAGATAAGACAAAATTTACTGCATGGCTTTAAGAAAATTCATCTCAATGGGAAAATGATTCGAGTTGAATCAACTCTTGGATTTAACCAAGATCTTTTACTTCCGTGATGTTGTTAGAATATCATTTAAAAGAGCATAAAGGAAAATATATGCATGTTGTAAAGAAGAAGGGACATGACAAGAATCAACAACATAAAACACAAGATGTTGATAACGGAGTTCGTCCAGGAGGGACTATGTCTCCGGGCGCCGGTGTCAATATGGTGTAGGCTGATGCATTAAGTGTTGGAAAGAGTGATTATGTACATGCATGTGTTTTATCTATCATACAAGGAATATTCTGTCACGCAGGAGTGGCTCCAAGAGATGTTCCACTGCAAGAACTCTCATTCAAAAAGGACTCCTATTAGCATGACATAATTTCACATATGTTAATAATGAGCATCCCGCTAGCATGGCATCAAAGGGATCTCAATTCAAACATACATGGTGACACATGAATATACCTTCAACATGATGACAAAGGGATATCAATCAAAACATGACAATAAGTACATCTCACATGAAGAACAAAACAAGATCCCACATCAAACATCAAACAGGGATCTATACAACACAATGCATCTCAAGCAAAGAGACAAATAAGTACATGATCACACTACATGTACCTCACATTAAGGAGTTATCTGAAGAATAGGATGATAAATTGTTGAATTTGGCTACACCATCAATCTCGTGGCATCGAATCTCATGGAAATGACTGCTCACACATTGAATGCTAACACCTGCACTCCACTTTGAAAAGTGGCTGAAAAATGGAATGATCAAATGGAAAATTTCATTACACCATGAGATTCTTAGCATTGAATAGTGTAAAATCAACTATCGAATTCCTAAATTCTGACAAAGTAAAAATCTAGGACTATAGGAATCTTTTAGATTCCCCCTAGATTCCTGAAATATTCCCTCCTCTGGGTGATCTAAAGATCTGCTACTCAGATCAAAATTCTGTCTGCGCCATCAATGTCCTTGCAAAATTAGGAGAAAAATGAGTATGAAGTTGTTTGCATTCTGACTCTGGCGAATTTTAGCCTCCAAGGAATCTGGAAGATTCCCTCAAGATTCTCGAAGATTCTCCTTTGCTGGGAATCTGAAACTATTCTACTCAAAAGATGAATCCAACCTCGGCATAGAGTTCTCTGCGAAAAACTGAGAAAAATGACCGTAAACTTGGTTATATTCTGATAAAAATAATTTTTACCTCCTAAGGAATCTTTTTGGCATCTTAAGTTTCTCTGCAAAATTTTGTCTCGAGAAGTGTACCATCATTTTTCCTCCTGGAACTGCATCTTGGTTCCATTTCTCAAAACCCCATTCTTGGTTTCTCTCTTCGTTGCCCATTCCATCGTTCGGTCCTTACGTCCTTTGTTCTGCTCGTGCAAATAAATGTCGGGTTTATATAATATAAATGGGTGGAGATATAAAGGTTGAGCCCCATGGGCCAATGGTGGTAGTGTTGTTTGGGAGGGTGGAGGTTGTGGTTTCAAACTCCCACCTCTCCAAAATAGTGTGTTAATGTTTTGGCACATTGTATAACTTTAAACAATGGTTATATGGTTTTTTGGAATGACGCGTTAAGAAAGTTTGTAACTGTCACATGTTTTAAGTTTGGGTTGGTGTATTGATGTGGTTTGTTTTGGTGTATGCCATATGGGGCCACCGCGTGGGCGAGGCTGGTAGAGCCGCTGACCATGGGTTCAACTCCCACCAGTTCCATTTAATACATATACGGTAAGCCTTTGTTTTGTGGGGGTGTGGGCCGGGTCCATTGGAGGTGGCCCTCCCACCCCATATTTGTAACATAATATGTACTGTTTGGTTGGAGGTTGGGGGTCCGACGGGGTCATGGCTGCCAGCCCATATTAAAAAATATGGTTTTGGGTCCGATGGGGGTGGTGGGGATCATGGCTCTCCACCTAATTAATATATATATATACATATATATATATATATATATATATATAAATATATATATATATATATATATATATATATAATATTATATATATATATATATATATATATATATATATATATATATATAGATATATATATATAATATAATATATATATATATATATATATAGATATATTTTATTTCTGTAACAATAATAGTCATTTCTTAATTTTTCAAAAATAAGGGATATAGGGCAATTTAACACTTTTCTTGAAGGCGTTGCTCTAGATCGAGCCTCCAACAAGTGGCTCTTTGATGGCGACGTCTATTGCAATGACTGCAATACATCTTCTTCCTCTAGAGTTGCTTAACATGTTTCTTTACCTACTATTGAGAGGGTCTTTCATGCCTCCTCCTTTTGTGTGCTACTATTCTTTTCTATCACTCAACAAATGTATGGTTATGTATTCCACAAATGGTACATGTTTTTTTATGCCTTGATTTATGTCCATCATTAACAACATGATTATAATTGAAATGAACATATGAATATCGAGATTCTTTATACCTTTCCTTGTTTCCTCTGGTGTCATTATGGTGATAAGAGCTTGCCTAATCTCTTTCCCTACAATGGGCACTACCATGGGATGATAGTGATGTGTTCCCATCATTCTCTTTCCTCGATAATTTCGACAATGTCTCGGAAGAATCTAACACATTCGAGTATTCTCCTTCGTGTATCCCAAGCTGGAAAATGAATGTATCTGCACAACCTCCAATGGTTGAGTTATGGCTTGGTTATTAACACCAAGTTCTTTTTCCTCCTTGTACCTCATCTTAGTAAGGATCCTCATGTTTGTCCCTGTAATTCGGATCTCCAAATCTTCAACAGAAATCATACTATGTGAAGATGAAACTGAAAGGAAATCAACATCTTTTACCTCCATTGTCGAGTTGGAAAGAACTGATGAGGGCTTCTCATCATCTATTGTTGGTGGTTCATTGGCTGTCGTGGCACATTCCCCAACTTCCTTTCCGACATACGCAAGTTTTTCCTAACGGGGTAATTCCTTTACTTTGATGGGATTGACAATGCCTTGGCCATTAGTGCTCAAGCCGTTTCCTTCATATCCCATTTTCTTCAACAATTTGGAGCCAATTCCTATGGTATGATTTTCGAAAACAACAAAAGCATCATCAGGAAACATACATGAATTCGGAGAACTACTTTTTACCTCACATGGGTCACACTGCAGCTTTTCCAAGGCCTCGTCCTTAGCTTGCAGCTGTCGTAGAAAACTATGTTTCTCCTCTTTTGTTTCCTGTATAAGCATATTCAAATGAACATTCTATGCTTCAAGACTCTGGCTACTGGGCTTCAGTTCTTCTAGGGCCTCTTTCGTGGCTCGCAACTGAAGCTGCACTCGTTTCTTTTCCTCTATCTCTTTTTGTAGAGATTCATACATTACGTCCACCTTTTGGGAAATTCTGACCATGGTCTCGTACATCGCTTTGTCATCCTCCATCATTTCATGTTCCATTGTTCACACTTCAATTCACATCCATGCAAGGACCGCACTGATACCAAGCTTGATCCAATTTGACTTAACTCCCAAAATTAACCAAGATCTTTTACTTTCGTGATGTTTTTAGAATTGCATTTAAAAGAGCATAAAGGAACATATATGCATCATGTAAAGAAGAAGGAACATGACAAGAATCAACAACATAAAACACAAGACGTCGATAACATAGTTCGTCAAGGAGGGACTATGTCTCCTGGCTCCGGGGTCAAGATGGTGTAGGCCATTGCATTAAGTGTTGGAAAGAGTGATGATGTACATGCATGTGTTTTCTCTATCATACAAGGAATATGTCCTCACACAGGAGTGGCTCCAAGAGATGTTCCACTCCAGGAAATCTCATTCAAAAGGGACTCCTATCAGCATGGCATAATTTCACATATGTTAATAATGAGCATCCTGCCAACATGGAATCAAAGGGATCTGAATTCAAACATACATGGCGACACATGAGTATCCTGTCAACATGACAGCAAAGGGATCTCAATCAAAATGAGTATGAAGTTGGCTGCATTCTGACTCTGGCGAACTTTAGCCTCCAAGGAATCTGGAAGATTCCTTCAAGATTCTCAAAGATTCTCCTCCAACATGAATCTACAAATCTGCTGTTCAAAAGGTGAATCCAACCTTGCCATAGTTTTCCCTGTGAAAATCTGAGAAAAATGACTATAAACTTGGTTATATTCTGATAAAAATAATTTTTATCTCCCAAGGAATATTCTTGGCATCTTAAGATTCTCTGTAAAATTCTATTTCAAGAAGCATGCCATCATTTTGCCTCCTGGAACTGCATCATGGTTCCACTGCTTAAAATCTTGTTCTTGACTCCTCTCTTTGTTCTCTGTTCTATCATTCAGTCCTTACGTCCTCTGTTCTGCCCATGCAAATAAATGTTTGGTTTATATAATATAAATGGGTGAAGATATCAAGGTTGAGCTTGTGGCCCAACGGTGGTGGAGTCAATTAGGAGGGTGGCGGTTACAGTTTCAAACCCCTACCTCTCTAAAACAGTGTGTTAACATTTTGGCACGTTGTATAACTTTAAGCAACGGATTTATGTTTTTTTGGAATGGCGCGTTAATAAAATTTGTAACCATCGCATGTTTTAAGTTTGGGTTGTTGTACTGATGTGGTTTGTTTTGGCATATGCCATATGGGGCCACCATGTTGGTGGGGCCAGAAGAGCCGCTGAACATGGGTTCAACTCCCACTGGTTTTGTTTAATACATATACGGTAAGCCTTTGTTTGGTGGGGGTGTGGGCCGAGTCCATCGGAGGTGGCACACCCACCCCATATTTGTAACATAATATGTAATGTTTGGTGGAGGTTGCGGTCTGCGAGGGTCATGTCTGCTGGCCCATATTAAAATATGGTTTTTGCGTATGATGGGGGTGTTGCGGTCAGGCCCACTGCCTAATTAATATAATATTATATATATAATTATATATATTATAAATATATAGAATATTATATATATTATATATAATATATATATATATATATATTTTATATATATATATATATAATAGTCATTTCTTAATTTTTCGAAAATAAGGGATATTAGGAAATTTAACGAGGCCATGATTTCACCCATTTTCAGGAGCTATGTTCCCACGTCGATTGACGGTGAAAATTAATAGGATACTTAAACCTGTCCCACAACCCAACTTTGACTGCAACTTTGACTGGCTCTATCTCCTCCATACCAGCTCGGATTTGAGTATCATTCACACCGTTCGAATTAGGGCGATGAACACTTCATTCTGGTGCTAGTTTGGTAGTGATCTTTCCACTTTGAATTTTGACCCTTTCTGAGTCATCTAGGACTTCTGCCTATGTCTGGAGCCACCTAGATCATGAAAGGAAATGGACTTAATGTACAACAAAATGTTATTATTTTGTTAAGTTGCATCTGCATTTACTCATAGGTGTTGATTTGATGCTATATAATTCTTAAAGCCATGTTAAACCTAGATTTTTTCTTATTAAAGTTGCAGGCCTATTTTAGAAAAGCCATAGGCTTTGATCATGATGAAATGTAGTTAAAGGGTGTTTTATGGATTTATATATTTTTCACAGTTTAGTTTCAATTATGCTTTTTTTCCATACCAAGTAAGAAATAAAACAAACCATTAGCAAACAAAGAACATACCAATCAGAGCTAAACATGTAAAATAGAACGGATAAAGGATATACAAATGTAGAATGGAAAGTTTTAACTCAAAAACTAAATAGACAGTGTGGTGTTAATAGTACCTATATAGCAGGATTTCATATTAGGAGTAAAGACACACCAAGTCCATCGAATGCCTCTTTCCAAGAACCCTCAGTAAGATTTTTCCAAAGCCCCTTTGATTTCGAAAATGCGCTAGTTTACATCCGAGCAGAAGATGTGTCCAGTGGCTTTCAAAAACAAAATAAACCACCACATAACATAGTGTTTATGTATAAATTTGAGCAAGAAAAGAACAAGTCAAAATCCCAAAATTTGGCTAGAAAATCCAAATCACTAGGACAAAGAAGGAAGAAAAGGAGTTGTACTTGTGTTATCACAGTTGTGCAAGCTCTAGTTGCAACAGTTATAACCAAATTTTCCTTTGTTCCCATATACTTGTTCCTATGTTTCAAGTAACATCTCTTAGACTATAGCTCTAATAGTATTGGTTAAATTTCTGATGTATAATTACTTGATGAAAATTGAATAAGCTAAACGAATGGTAAATAATATCACAAGTAATTATCTGTAGGTCAGAAAAGGTTTTTAAACATGGTATCAAAGAAGTGGGATCAGGCAGTGGAGTGTGTCTTGGTGGAATGATCTTGCATCAAACAAATCTATGTATTTTCCCTGGAACTAGTTTATCTGCAGATCTAAGAATTCAAGTGTGCATTATGTAAAGATCGATTAGCTCTAACACCATTATTATACACAACTTATTTTGAATTTTTGTTTTATCTTATTTTGGAACAGGTGTAAGGAGGTGATAATGATCATTCTCCATAGTCAAGTTGAAGGGAGTCGTAGCATCAGCTATGTGGAACAGTAAATATTAATTCATGACAATTTGCAATCCCAAGGGAATGGTTTTATGCAATCTCATATACTCCGATTTCGTTGACAACCACAGATATAAAAAAATGAAGGCAAAGGCAAGGGGGAATTGCAATAATATTACTCTATATTCGAAGACTTGTCACATAATTTCTATACATGCATTGGAAGATGTACATATATATGGCAACAATTTAGAATACATACATGTCTAGTGTGGTCAACTTCTCAACATTCTAAATATAACACCATGAGATAGAATGTTTGAATCAACTTGAGGATAAGATAGTGACAAAAATGGCTCAGTATAGTAGTGGAAGCATTTACTGGTGGCGTAGAAATGTCCATACCCATTTTGTAAACCCTAGTTTCTCTAGTATGGTAGTGCAACCTTTTCTATACCAATCCACTTGGGATGAGATTAACCACTAATTGAGTACTAATGTTGATATTGTAAGGCTAGGGTTAGGCCTTGGGAAATTATTAGCACATTTGACATCTTGTATTGTTTTCTTTTGGGACAACAATTACCCCTTTCTAGGTGGTCCTTTAGAAACAGAAGAAGGAAGTTAAAGTTTGAAATCTTAGTCCCTGTGCCAAGAGTATGTTGAATGGCCTTGCGGAAAGGAATAGAGAGAGCACAAGCGGGCCAACAAAAGGTTGTAAGGGTAGTGATGGTGATGACGATGGAAACAACAAAGGTGGTGTAGGAGATGATGAAGTTGATGGTGAACAAGAGCACCAATTTCTACTACCTCTATTGACTATCGACTTTGTAGCTTTTAATTTAGGGTATTGTATTGCTATCTGGTTTATGGATGGAAATACGAACAACAACTTCTTGCGAATAGGTTGTGGACTCTTTTGTCTCCTCATGCAAGTGATTATCAAAATCATGAATGACAATCTAAAACTGGAGGGAATGCACACCACACCTAAAGTTTTGTTGAGGAAATGGTGTACATGTAGGAAACCTTCCTCAATTATATCCAATTTTTATTCTGCCAAATCGAGATCATTGAGTATATGCAAAGTGTTTTTCCTTGATGCTCATGTATGTCTCTGATGTTGTCCCATTCTTCTGAATATGTTTTGGTAGGGAAATGATCACCTTCACTTCTTCTCTATCTCATGTAGGTAATATATGCAGTGTACTTTGGAAAAATTCAAACCTCGCAATCAACAATCTCGCATAATCGCTAGCTCTAATACCATTGTAATGTAACCAACCACTGTGAAATGCAAGTTGTAGTACCTGGTCACTATGAGGTGCAAGATTACAAGACTAGTTCTCTCTTTTCATTTTCCTTTTTAAGATTTGTTGATTCATATTGTGGGGTTTTAATCTGGTTAACTACAAGTGTATGGATTGTTTGATAGGAATATATTGTTTTAGGGGTTTCTTTTATAATTTTGTTTGCAAGCATGGGATACCACTCATCAAAAGGTAACAATTACAAATGATAGAACAAATAGAATTGTAAATTATCATTTCCATTAACATAATCAGAAACATGCCTAAATAATTACTGAGATAACATATCGTTGATATGAAGCTACCATAACGGTCTAGTGTGATTATGATTACATAGGTATTACACGCTCTTAATGGATATAGCCAATCAATTGCACATCTGGTATGATATCTCGTTTCAAGAGCTCCTGGAATGACTAAATTATTTGTAGTGTAGATCTGGGTTACTCCTTGTAGATGTGATAAATTCAATGATGGCCTTCCATGGGGACCCAAAATTTCATGTATAGTGCCTAGTTCTTATTCCCCCATGTAGGCCCTTCAACCTTCTTGAGCATATATATATATATATATATAAACAAACTAATGTGTAGCGTAGATCTATTTTACTCCTTGTGGATGTGATAAAGTTAATGATGGCCTTCGATGAGGACCGAAAATTTCATTTCCAGTGCCTAGTTCTTATTCCCCATGTTGACCCTTCAACCTTCTCAAGCATATATATATAAACAAACTTATTTGTAGCATAAATTTGGTTTACTCCTTGTGGATGTGATAAATTCAATGATGGCCTTTGATGAGGACCCTAAATTTCATATCTGGTGCCTAGTTCTTATTCCCCCATGCAAGCCCTTAAATCTTCTCTAGCATATATATAAATGATGGTCCAACCCCCGCACTTCACAATGCACCAATGTGTGTTTCCAACTTTGAATGGTGGTGTTTGGTCACTGTTGTGGGCCCCGATATGATCCTAATCACCCAGGCCCTCTAATATCCATAGTTGCAACCCTTTTGATGATTATAGATGCTATGAGCAATCTTTTGTTGACTACCCACAGTCACATAGTGGTCACAATCATCCTGACACACGGGAGACATTGGACCAGTGATAATGAAAGTATATATTTGATCTTCAACTGCATCTAAGCAACTCTTACCTTTACAGGATCATATTAGTAAATAAGTTGGAGCTAAAGAAGGAACGGGAATAAATTTTGAAGGCTAATGAACGATTGAATTTGTATTACTGCGAGAAGAGAACTAGTGTATGCTGCGAGTAGCTATAGACTTTTTTAATTAATTTCGAGTTATAAATGATACGGTTTTTAGATTAATTTCTACTTATTTTACCCTCCTCGTTGCATCTTCGATAGTGAAGACCACATTATGATATATCCTTATTTGGCTTAGCTTTAAAGAAGGTCTTGATCACCAGATGAATGATCTAATTGATATTTTGAACTTTGAGGGACAATAAATTCATCAATGTATGGAGAGAAATTGATTTTCAATGTGGGATCGTGGAGCCTGGATTGTGTCAATGACAAAAAATAACCTAATTATAATTTTTTGACGGAATATGTTTACATGCTCCAAACATTAGAGGTGGAGTTTGTTGACTTGTTAGACATCCAATTCCATCATTCTCGATAGTGCGATCAGTTTGGGATGCACTTCTGTAGAGTTATCATATGGTTTTTAAAGTAATTTCTACTTATTTTACCCTCGTTGTGTCTTCGAGACTGAAGACCACATTATGTATATCCTTATTTGGCTTGGCTTTAAAGAAGGTGTTGATCACCATTTGAATGATCTAATTGATCTTCCAAACTTTGAGGGACAACATATTCATTAATGTATGGAGAGACATTGATTTTAAATGTGGGACCGTGGAGCTTGGATTGCGTCAAGAATAGAAAATACCCTAATTAGAATTGTTTGAAGGAATACGCTTATGTGCTCCAAACATTGGAGGTGGAGTTTTTCGACTTGTTAGACATCCAATTCCATCATGATCGACAGTGCGATCATTCTGGGACGCACTTTTGTAGAGTTACGGAAATAATTTAAGGGTTTTCATAGAAAAAGTGAGAATATCACAAGGTATTTGGTTATTCATTCCTTGCAGAATATCTACAAATTTTTTTAAAACTGATTTTGACTTATAAATCATATATTTTTAAGTAATTTCTACTTATTTTCATAATTTAAGGTTTTTCACCCATCTAAAAATAGAGAATGAATAAATGGAATAGGAACATACTTGTGGTGACATGACTGTCGAGGCTCTAGACTAACATCGTTCGGGTCTTCTTCTCTTTCTCCTTTTTTATGATAAATGGTTTCTCAAACTCATCAAATTCGAATGCCCTCCCTGCAAATAGTAACAAAATGTAGCATACTGATTAAAACCTAAACATACAAGTGTGAAGAAAAAAATAGTGGATTTTGAACCAGAGACCTGAGGTGTGTGTACTCCTCTCCTCTCTACGTGGAAAACTAAAAATGTAGTGAATATCCTCTCTGTGTGGAACACCGAAAATGCAATGAAATTGAAAATGAAACATACCTTGGCGCAGTCAATGGAGTGAAGATGAGTTGGTGGGGTTCGATAACCCTAATTCACAACTCTCTTAAATCTCGTTTTCTCTCCAGCCTTGTGAAAACTAAACATATACTACCTGTTCTAGAACTTAAACAAAGATTGGGGCTAGTAGGGATTTTCAAATATGCTAAAATTCCCCCCCTGAAAAAACAATAATTACATTATTTTTATTTATAAATAAATTATACTATTTTTACTTAAATACATTATACATTATTTTTATTTTCCTCTTGGATAATATATTTTTAGTTGTATTTCAGAAACTAATGCTGCCCTTGGGAAGTTTTTTTGTTTGTATTTGAAAACATTATTTTGCATATTTTGCATATTTATCATAATAATAATAATAATTTAATTTTAAGATTATTGTTTTTAGGCAATTTTATGGAGGTGGACATACTCTATTTTTGGAATTTGAATGTGAGACCTCTTAGAAGGAAACATGTGCTCTTAACTTGCTTGTATTGAAAATATTTAAGTGTTCTTGCATATTAAGTGGGAGCAAACAAAAGAGAGTATATAGTAAGCCAATTTAATAATTAAAAACAAGTGTTAGTTTCTTAAAAGTCATATAACAAATTTGGGAGTAGGGTATGTACCCTAGGTGTTGGCATTATGATACAGGTGTTTTCCTTGATGGAAACTCACTTAGATGAAAGATCAGAGTGCAGCATGTCAACAACAAAGAATTATATATCAGATTCCAAAGAATGAAGAAAGAGAGGTATACGTAGGTTCACCTTGTCCAAGCTGCATATACATGCAAGTTTACTTACCAAAAGGAGCATATATGTACACACGTACTTTCACAGAAGGAAAAGCGCGTATATCTTGGAAAGCCAAAAGTTTTTGGTCCAAGGTATTGGTCCTAAGTAGTTTTGGTCCATGGTATTGAGAAAGGACTAAAACTATATAAGGAGGATAAGATCATTAGGACAATGTGGGTGCAAGGATTTGAATATCTTATGAAGTATTGGATCATATATGCAAGTTAATGAGCTTTTGATGGTTTTCTTGATCTGATCTAAGGATGCACTAATATGGCTGATGAAGATTGATGGACCGAGATCATAAAGGCTTAAGAGTATCATCATTATGTGGTTTGATCTTGAATAGTCTAGATTTGAATACTGACGCATGTTTTATTCTGTAAATGTGATGATCTGGGTATGACTGAATTCTGGAATAGTTGTGATTTTTTAAGTTAGCATTTATAGATTTGTACGTAGGTTTTCTTTAGTAAAAGAGTGTATACACATTGGTTCAGCATATCAAAGTAGCGTATGCATATTAAATTTGAATTTGCAGATTTGTACATTGTTTCCCTTTGGTAAAATGGTGTATACACGCTAGTTCAACAGATGGAAGTAGCATATACCTTATGAAGGATGTTGTTTAAAAGTTTCAGTTGATTCTGTTTGCTGTTGTAGAGTTCTGGGTTCTGCTTTGTGTTCTGGTGACTGTATTCTGGTGATAGTGTGCCGAATGATCAGATTGATTGATTATGATTTACTTCAATGATGATAGGTTGTCAAGTGATTGATTGATTTAGCTGTGGTTGATTTGGAAAGTGATGATTGAGTTTCAGTGATTAGTTGATGCAGATGTATTTGATGGTTGTATTGCAGTTATGATTTTCTAAGTCTCAATGTTTTTGATGGGTCCACTATGAAAATTGGATGAAATGAGGCTTTCATGTGTATTGTTGTGTACCAAGAGCATCCAGTCTGAAAATTTATGAAACGTGGTCCCTGGTGGAAGAGTGGAGTTTTTTGTAAGCTAGCACCTACGTACTAGTAAACATGTTGGCTAGTATAAGAGCTAGGGGGTTGTAACTCCCTTCCAGTAGTAGTTGGATAACGAGAGAAGGCTGTAGCCTTCTATAGGTAGGTGCCTACATATTGGTATGAGTATACACCAGTACAAGATTGTAAACATATTTTCTTATTATTAAAAGGAAGATAGAGATGACAATAACAGGTGGTTTTTAGCCACATTGGGTTTCCACCTTATATCTTGGTGTTCATGTGTGTTTCTTATGTGTGATGCTTTATTCCACTTTTACTGTGTTATCTAATAAATCTATGATATATTGGTTTAAGCTCAATACATGATAAATTGTCTAAATCAAAAGTTCTCTACATATACGTTGGTTGCTTTTAGTACAGTCACGTGTACATGCTATTTCACTTCACTGAAGTAGCATATATAAATCTATTTGGGAAATAAATTTTTAGATCTGATAATACTGATTCACCCCCCTCTAAGTATTATTTCTAGTAATTGTTATCAAAGCAGGTCCTTCAGAAGAAGCTTGATCTCTTGAAGGGAGATCCATTATCATGTGTAATCAAGAAAGCATGGGATCCATTAGACCCCCAATCTTTGCTGGGAGCAATTTTGTTTATTCGAAAATAAGAACTGCAACCTATCTACAATCACTTGGAATGGATTTCTGGGAAATTGTGGAAGGAGGATATACATTTCCAATAGCAATTCCTACAAATACGACAGGTAAAAAGCAATATGAAATCAATGCCAGAGCTGTCAATACTTTATTAGGAAGTTTGTCACAATCAGAGTTTGTCAAAGTCATGCATCTCAAATCAGCCAAAGAAATATGGGACAAAATCATTCTAAGCTACGAAGGAGACTCTTAGGTAAAACATGCTAAGCTTCAAACTCTTAGAATTCAGTATGAAACTCTTAAGATGCACAGTGATGAAAGTATAGCCAGTTACTTCTTACATATAGATGAGGTTGTTAATTGTATGAAGAATCTGGGTGAAGAAATAAATGAAGTTACCTTAGTTGAGAAAGTTTTGATATCCTTGTCTGCTAAATTTGAATCAAAAGTGTATGCCATAGAACAAAAATAGGATCTGTAGACTATCACTATGACACAACTTCATGAAATCTTAACTTCTTTTGAGATGAGGAAAGGAGGAACATTAGATATGAGAGAAGCCACATTTAAAGCTTCAGCAAAAGGAAAGGAAGAAAAAAATGAATCAGGATATATTTCAGAAGAAGAAGACGAGGTAAATTTTGTCAAGAAGCTTCAACGGGGTTCTGGAAGATTTAGAGGTAAGCTACCCTTCAAATGCTTTGCCTGTGACAGAGTCGGTCATTATGCTACCAAATATCCTCATAAAGATAAATATGAAAATGGAAGGAATATACAAAATGGAATAGAAAACAAGTTGTAAATAAAAGGAGTTACTATACTCATGAAGATAGCGATGGTTTATCAAATAGTGATGAAGATGAAAATAGTAATGATTATAGACTTCTAATGGCTTATGACAATGATAATTTTTGGGATGATTTAGAAGAGGATGACCTTCATGAAGAAATATCTAAACTGAAAATATATTTAGAAGAAAAGAATATGATTATAGATACCTTGACATACCAACTTGATGAAAAATAAAAAAACAATGAAAAACTAGAATGTGAAATTGTGGGTATAATAAAGGATCTTGAGAAAATGAAATCTCTCAATCTTAGATTTGCTAAAGGATCAAAAAATTTAAATGAAATTATCAAAGTGCAACGTTATCCTCTGATAAAGATAGGCATTGGATATACTAAAGAAGCATGTCAATCACGGAAGCCGCCAACCTCCACCAAAAGCTATCTTGATGCAGCAAAGACCAGTGAACAATATGGCAATCGTCAGCAAAGGCATAAAGCAGATCACCAGGTAAATCAGAGTCAATTTACTCCAAGTATGAATAGAAGCCACAGCCAACCTGAGGTAAATCATAATCAATTTGCTCCAAAGATGAATATCAATAGAAACTACAAACACCATGTCAATAGATTCGATAGTCACGGGAACTTATTTATTGGGCAATGTTTTTTATGTCATAATTTTGGACACAAAGCTGCTCAATGTGCTGCTTACAAAACCATCATGACTAGAGAAGCACAAAATCAAAGGAATGTGACAAGGATCAAGAAAATTTCCTATAATAACTTTTCACTTCTTGAAAATGAAATAGAATGCTCAATCTATAACAACTTTGGTCATGAAGAATCTGAATGTAGGAGAAAATTTTGGTAAACGTCTCAAAAGGAGAAAACCCCATTAAATCCTAAGATATGGAGAAGGAAAGAATATCAAACAGAAAAATGTGGTATAGCCTTGTATGCAAAAGGACAAGAGAATCAGTGGTACATCGACAGTGGATGCTCAAAACACATGACAAGTGACAAAGAAAAACTTCACTCATATAATGCCTTAGAAAAGGAAAAAATATCTCATTTGGAAATGACACTCCTGTTATCATAAAAGGTAAAGGCTTTGTTTTCTTGAAAGAAAAGGTTAAAGCTGGAAATGTTATGTATGTAGACGGTTTAAAACATAACCTGTTGAGTGTTAGTGAAATGCGTGATCAAGGAAATGAAGTGGTGTTTCGATTAAATGGATGTGTTTTTCATGAGATTGATGTAGGAGAGACCGTGATAAAAGGTATAAGAACTAAAAACAACTTATACATACTCAAGGGAAGAAAAAAACAATGCTATCTAAGCAAAAATAATGAAAATTGGTTGTGGCATAAAAGATTGGGACATCTGTGCTTCTCTCAAATAAGAAAAGCATGCAGATTCAAGGTTGTTTGTGATCTTCTAGATATCAGCATCCCTGAAAATACAATATGAAAACCATGTCAAATCGGTAAGCAAACCAGAGTTCACTTCATTGAAAAAGAAGGGTCAGCTAGTACACCTCTTGAACTTGTCCATACTGATTTATGTGGACCATCAATGAAAAAGTCACCTCGTGAAGAAGAATACTTTATTTTGTTCATTGATGATTTTTCCAGAATGTGTTGGATAGGTCTTCTAAAGCGTAAAGATGAAGCATTTGAAAACTTCCAAGCCTTCAAAGCTTTGGTTGAAAATGAATCAGATTGAAAAATCAAATGTCTCAAATTTGATCCAGGAGGGGAATTTACCTCGGATGAATTCTTTGACTTTTGTGAACAACATGGAATAAAAAGGCAATTCTCCACCGCAAGGACTCCTCAACAAAATGGACTGGTATAAAGAATGAATAGAACTATTCAAAAAATGGCTCGAGCTATGCTAGATGAATCTGTAACTCCTGCAACCTTCTGGGGTGAAGATGCATTCGCCATCGTAACTATTCTTAACCAAGCAAATGTTCAGGTAAATATCACTCAAACTCCACATGAACTTTGGTATGGTAAGACTCCTACTGTAAAATACATTAAAGTTTTTGGAAGCAAATTTTATATCAAAAGTACTGATGAAAAACTTGGTAAGTTTGAGCCTAGAGCAGATCAAGGTATTCTTCTTGGTTACTCTTCCCGAAGTAAAGGATATAAATGTTATAATAAAAGACTTGTGAAAATTGTTGAAAGTATTGATGTTGTAGTTGATGAAGCATGCAAAAATCTAAAACAGATAAAAATAGAAGATTATAACAATGAAGAAGATGGGGATTATTTTCCCACATAAAATCACAATGATATTGAAGAAGAAACCAATGAAGCAAAAGAAGAAGAGATAACGGTATAAGAAAAGACTATATCCAGTTATGTTCAGAAAAATCATCCAGAAACTCAAATTTTAGGGGAAAAAGAGGTATGTGTACAGACAAGAAGAACTACTACAGAAACCTTAATCTATCTAGTATTACTATCCTCCACCGAACCTTAAAATGTAAATGAAGCATGCAATTTAGATGAATGTTGGGCCAAGGTCATGAATGAAGAACTTAAGCAAATTGAAAATAATAATACTTGGGAATTAGTTCCTAGACCTCATGATAAAAATATTATAGGAACTAAATAGATATTCGAAAACAAGCTGAATGAAAATGGAGAAGTCACTAGAAACAAGGCTAGACTTGTTTGTAAAGGGTATGCTCAACAAGGAGGTATAGATTTTGATGAAAATTTTGCACCTGTTGCTAGACTTGAAGCTATAAGGATGTTTATTTCTCTTTCTAGCTTTCAGAAATTCAAAGTATACCAAATGGATGTAAAATTTTCTTTACTTAATGGAGATTTAGAAGAAAAAGTTTATATTGAACAACCAGAAGGACTCATTCTTGGAAATGATGCAAAACTTGTATGTCGACATAAAAACGCTCTCTATGGTTTGAAACAGGCTCTAAGGGCTTGGTATTACCGCCTTGACAAATATCTACACCAACAAGGTTTTACAAAAGGTTCAGCAGATAGAAATCTATATACAAAGATTGAAACTGATAAATTGCTAATTATTGTTGTTTATGTTGATGATACCATATTTGGTAACAATGAAGAATCCATGAGTTAGAATTTTTCTTTAGTAATGCAGTAAGAATTTGAAATGTCCTTGCTTGATGAACTTACCTATTTTCTTGGTCTACAAGTTCAACAAAATAAAGATGGTATTTTTCTTTCACAAACCAAATATCTCAAATAGATCTTGAAAAGGTACAACATGGAAGATTCTAAACCTATATGTACCCCAATGGTAGTAGGATGTAGTCTCAGCTCAAATGATGAATCAACAGTAGTACATCAACCAAATTACAGATCCATGATTGGTAGTCTGCTTTATCTAACAGGTACTTGACCTAACATCATGCATGCAGTAGGAATAGTTGGAAGATTCCAAGAAAATCCAAAGGAATCACACCTTCAGGGAGTCAAAGGAATTTTCAAATATCTTCAAGGAACTTAGAACTTTGGTTTATGGTATCCTAGAGATGCAAATTTTACTCTTCATGTATATACAGATGCAGATTGGGCAGGAAGTGTTGATGATAGAAAAAACACTAGTGGTGGTGCATTCTATATGGGTTCCAGGTTAGTGTCTTGGTTTAGCAAGAAGAAAAGTTCAATTGCTTTATCTACAACTAAAGAAGAATATGTGGTTGTTGCATCTTGCTGCACACAACTACTTTGGATGATGCAAACCTTGCAAGACATTCAGATCACATGTACTCCATCCATCTCCATTCTATGTGATAATACAAGTGCCATAAGTATTTCAAAGAGTCCAGTCATGCACTCCAAGACCAAGCACATACTCATCAAATACCATTTTCTACGTGAACAAGTGCTTGAACAAAAGGTCAAATTGGAGTATGTTCCTTCCAAAGAATGGTTTGCTGATATATTCACTAAACCACTGCCAAGAGAGAAATTTGGATATATCAAACAAAAGTTGGGAGTAGTTGCTGGATCATCCTACTGTTAAATCCAATTTTCAGAGAAATGTTATTATATGCATGTTTCATGGAGTATAGTTGCATACACATGCGGATTTCTATGGGTCAAGGAGCGTATATGTGTTTTAGACAAGAAACATAGTGGGGCAGGCTCTGATATGGGTAGCACAGGTTTAGGGGGAGCGTTAGTCTTCACGTACATTCAACATTGTTGGCATTATGGTTGTTGAGTCCATCCATGGCTTTAGATATTTATACCATTTGTTGCTTAAGTCATGTAAAAATCTAGGATGTGATATGTCTTCTCATACATCTGAATGAGTCCTCTTGGACAAATGATGTAATTTGTATCCCCAATTTACATGGGATGGATGATGTAATATTTATTATTTCTATCATGTATAAACAATTGGTATATCCCCACTTGGTTGGGAGATGGATGTATGTATGAGTCATTGGTGATAGGAAGGTCATCCTAACATAGTTGAGTTATAGAGTCATGTTATTCTCTTAGAAAATATCTTTTTGCAGACTCTGCTTGTGCTTAGGAGGGGCATGGATGGTTTTAGTGCATCTCAGCATATACAAAAGTGGAGCTCAATCAGAGAATTCAGCATGTACTCAGGGGGAGCATGAACAACATTTGCCCTTGATGTCAAAGGGGGAGAGTGACTTGGTGTTATTGTTGCAATCAAGTCCAAAGGGGGAGATTGTTGGCATTATGATACAGATGTTTTCCTTGATGGAAACTCACTCAGATGAAAGATCATAGTGCAACATGTCAACAACAAAGAATTATAGATCAAACTCCAAAGAATGAAGAAAGAGAGGTATATGTAGGTTCACCTTGTCTAAGTTGCATATACATGCAGGTTTACTTAACAAAAGGAGTGTATACATACACACACACTTTCACAGAAGGAAAAACGCTTATATCTTGGAAAACCAAAAGTTTTTGGTCCAAGGTATTTGATTGGTTTGAGGTATTTGGTCAAAGGTATTGGTCCTAAGTAGTTTTGGTCCATGGTATTGAGAAAGGCCTAAAAATATATAAGGAGGATAAGATCATTAGGCCAATGGGGGTGCAAGGATTTCAATATCTTATGAAGTATTGGATCATATATGCAGGTTAATGAGCTTCTGATGGTTTTCTTGATCTGATCTAAGGATGCACCAATATGGATGATGAAGGTTGATGGATTGGGATCATAAAGGCTTAAGAGTATCATCATTATGTGGTTTGATCTTGAAAAATCTAGATCTAAATACTGATGCATGTTTTATTATGTAAATGTGATGATCTGGGTATGACTGAAGTCTAGAATAGTTGTGATGTTTTAAGTTAGCATTTACAGATCTATATGCAGGTTCGCTTTAGTAAAAGAGCATATATATGCTAGTTCAACATACCAAAGTAGTGTATGCATCTTAAATTTGAATTTGCAAATCTTTACGATGTTTCCCTTTGGTAATAGGGCATACACACGCTAGTTTGACACATGGAAGTAGCATATACCTTATGAAGTATGATGTTTAAAAGTTTCAGTTGTTTATGTTTGCTATTGTAGAGTTCTAGGTTCTGCTTTGTGTTCTGGTGACTATATTTTGGTAATAGTGTGATGAATGATCGGATTGATTGATTATGATTTACTTCAGTGATGATAGGTTGTCAAGTGATTAATTGATTTAGCTGTGGTTGATTCAAAAAGTGATAATTGAGTTTCAGTGATTGGTTGATGCAAATGTATTTGATGGTTGTATTGCAGTTATGACTTTCTAAGTTTCAATGTTGTTGATGGGTCCAATATTAAAATTGGATGAAACGAGGCCTTCATGTGTATTGTTGCGTATCAGGAGCATCCAGTCTGAAAATTTATGAAACATGGTCCCTGGTGGAAGAGTGGAGTTTTTTGTAGGTTGGCACCTACGTACTAGTAAACATATTGGCTAGTACAAGAGCTAGGGGGCTGTAGCTCAACTTTCAGTAGTAGCTAGAGAATGAGATAAGGTTGTAGCCTTTTGCAAGTAGGTGCCTGCGTACTAGTATGAGTTTGCTCCAGTACAATATTGTAAATAGATTTTCTTATTATTAAAGAGAAGATAGAGATGACAACAACGGGTGGTTTTTACCCACATTGGGTTTCCACCTTATATCTTGGTGTTCATCTGTTTTTCTTATGTGTGATGCTTTATTTTGATTTTATTGCACTATCTAATAAATCTTTGATATACTGGTTTAAGCTCAATATATGATAAATTGTCTAAATGAAAATTTCTTTGCATATATGCTGGTTTCTTTAAGTACAGTCACGTATACACGTTAGCTCACTTCGTTGAAGTAGCATATATAAATCTGTTTGGGAAATAAAATTTTAGATCTGATAATATTTATTCACCCCCCTCTCAGTATTATTTCCAACACTAGGTTAAATGTATTCAAATTATTGTGTGAATGGGTTTGTAAGACCCTATGTTTTTATCTTGCTAAAATGGAGTCCTCTCCGAGTCACTCACATAGTTTAGGTTCTCATAAGAAAAGTAGGTGCTTTGCCTTAAGATGTAAACATTTCATTTTAAATAGTGCGATGATGTGGTTTCTATGAGGCATCAAAAGATGGAACGAGCATGCACATTTGGAATGCTAGTGTTATGTTCTACTCGAGGCATGGGTTCATGTCCAAGAAGACTCTAACAAGGGTTGAAGAGATGGAATAGTTAGAGGGGTTGGGCGGTTGTGGTCTCACTTAAAGGTGTATAAAAGCAAGTTATGTACCATGATAAGTTGTGAAGCTAACTTAAGATATTTAACAAGTTGCAGAAAGGAAACTTGGTAGTGATACTAATTGAACATTCTTTAATTGAAGTTGATAGCCTCTCCTTGCGCTACCACTTTGCAAGATGAAGAATACATTTGAAATATATGTGAAACCCACTAAAGAGGCTGGCAAGGTTGTTGCAACATATATAGGTGGTTTTTCATGTTGTATAAGGAGGTATTGGAACTTGGAAAGTGACCATTGGAGTATATTTCTCATGGGATGTTAAGGAGGTGCAAGGATTTGATAAAGATTGAGTTACAAAAATCTAACAAATAGGCCATATTGGATTAGAATAGCATTTGTATTGGACATCCAAAGTTGAAGGTGCATTTTATTGAGGTGTAGTCTAAGTGCTTGGGTGTGGGCCACATCTTACGGTTATCTTGGAATTTTGGTGTGTGTTAGTGCATTGTGTTTGATTAACACTAGCTAGAATATGTTCCATGAAGGCAAAAAGCGCACGAGTTTCAGATGGCTTAACCATTTCACCTTGTAAGGTGTGTTATGCCCTAGTTTTGAAGATACAATTAGAACCATATTTGAGTGTGATGGGTTGTACCATGGACCTAGGTCCACTTGCATGGGTTGAGGTTTAAAGGTACCCCATGAATTGAGGAAAATGATTCCAATGCTTACCTATACAAAGTGTTTATGATATAATATTAATGAATTTTTTTGGGGAATGGAAGAAGAAGATAAGAAAGGAGAGGAACTAAAATTTGTTGTAAATAAATCAAAAGAAAGGAAAAATGTCTCCTATTAGCAATATTTTTCAAGTTGCCTATTCATTAGGACTAAATTTTAGTTGGATCTAGGGAGTTGGCCTCAAAAGCAATGATTGGGTACTCTATAAATCCAAGACCTAACATATCCAAGATAATCCATTAAATAGATTCGTCTTGGGAAAAGGTTGCAAAGGCTAAGGTTAAATTATCCCCTTTTTAATGTGGGTTTCAAACCTTCCATTTGAGAATGATAAAAACAAGGTCATTGTCTTGAAAGGAAGTCCTTGATTCTACCAAAACCTAATTCCAATGCTTAATCCATGGTGTGATTCTTTCTATTAGAGTTTGTCCTTGAATGTTGATATCTATCTTTCAGTCTAGTTATAAATTTGTTGTTTCACTTATGTGTTGAGAAGGTCTTAAGGGTTATTTTCCAATACCCATCCCTTGAAACCCTCTAAAGAGATAGTGTGCCCCATTTTTTTTTATAATATTTCAACCACAAGCTCTTCCTATGAGGATGCCCTTGAAGGGAGGGTTTGTAAAAGAAGTGGAAAAAAAACAAAATTTCATGTTGAGTTAGAGGAGGGGTATAGATTACAGGTGTCTCTAAATTTCTTGACAAAGGTAAAGGGGAATGGAGTTTTCCTCCTATTGAAACTCCTATTCCACCATTCAAGGTGCTAAAGGGAACTAACTTTAAGGTTCACATTTGAAAGCTCACAAACATATTAAAAATGATAATGAGGTGCAATTTAGCGTAGGATTGATTCTTCAATGGATGACTTTTTGGGTGAGATTTCCCAGTAAATGGAAAAAATTGAAGCCCTACTACCTATAGATTAAGTAGATTATGAGAAAATGTTTCCTAAGATTCAAAGAGTCTCTCCACATTTTTTCCATGAGATCCATGGAAAGTATGTTCAAGTGTCGATAACTCGTGTTAAAATATCATTATTGATTCAAGGCAATATACCTCTTCAACTAGTGGTGGAGAGTCTAACTAATGAGTAGGTAAGGTTTTTCATTTACAAGGTTGGAATCAATCAATAATCCTCCCTCTCTGCCCAACTCTATGATGAGGAGTGTGCATAATAGATTTATTATTGTAAAAAATTAAAAATATTGGATTATCTTGAAGTTCGAGTGCTTGAAGCGATTTCCTCAACCTACAAATCTTTAAAGGAACTGTGTTTTTCAATTAGACCCTTGTGGTCAAGTAACTACAAAAGAGTAATGCCTTATCGTTATTTTTAAGGGGTTGGCCTAGCCTCACCTATGTACTAACTTCTTTTGTCAAATGACAATAAAACTTTGGTTATTGTTGCAAGAAACTAAATTTCTCTCTCCTCACTTGTTTATAATGTATGCTATTGATCCCAACAAATTAGATCCTGTGATAAGAAACCTCTACTTGAGGGTTTTGGATAAATTGTTCAATATTGTAAAATTATACAATGTTTATCTTTCACTAACTTTCTCATGAACAAGGCCTTTCAAAGTATTCTAAACAAATACATGGAACAATCAATGCCAATATTATCCCTCTTTATTGACATTCATGGAGGAATGTTATTGTTGATTAAAAAATAGGTCACACTTAGTAAGTAGATTTGAGATATCCAAATGGATTGAAACTACAAGCTACCAAAGAAAGCCTATGATTATAGAGAAACAAATGACCACTAAAACACTAATGAAGTGATGGAATAACATCAAAATCATTCAAGAAATTTAGCTAGGGGTGGTACTCCACTTAGAGTTTTAATGTCGTAGTTTAAGATTCCATGGTCCTAATAAGCATATCATATGGAGAGGAATACATAACCCCTTTCTACAAGAACTGGATCCTTGTGCTCTAGGGATCTATGAAGACAAAACCATCTTCAATGAGGTGGAGATCATGTCCAACAACTTGGTCCATGCAATAGGTAAGTTCAAGAATAATTTATTTGGTTAAGGTTTCAAATTATTTATGTTCTCCTACCTATTGGATTGTTAAGTATGTTCTTTCAACCCATTCCCTAACATCTCCTTTGGTTTGGATGTAGAATGTCTCTTGAAATCAATGTATGTTTGCCAAATTATTTAGAATTTGAAGCATATTCACTACTATCCAAAGATTTGTAATGACTTTATTGCTGCACTCTATAATTATCTTTGAGAAGGAGTGCCTTGGGTTCTCCTCCACAATTGTGGTTTCCTTGGAGTTGATTGGTAATAGATATATAACTAAGAATGGAAGTTATATACATGCATATGGATTTACTAAGCCTCATTGTTCCTTCCAAATCATACTTTGGACATGCCCTTTCTAAAATAAATAACCTATCAAACTACTCTATTGGCCTCAACATTACCATGAAGATTAGGGTGAATAGATAATGGTCTCTTTATCTTATTTTTTTGGTGCACACACCTTCCATGATTTTGGTTACACCATAATTAAGGTTAGAGGGAAAAATATTATCATCTAAATATGGAACCATCCACAATGCATGAACTATTCTTGTATCTATTTTTTTTAAATGTTAACGATATTTCTTAGATGAATTTGTTGAAATGTTGACATTACTAGAAATAAATTGGGAAGTTGCGGGAATAACAACCTAGAAAAAGGAAGGAAATAAAAAAAGAGTAGCAGTTGTAGAGGGATGGCAGGAAGGATCAAATACAACCATGTAAGAAAAGAGCAAGGAAATTTGATCAAGGGAGAAGGTGAAGATCATGAGAAGGAACTGGCAGTTCAGGTTGTCACACAAAGATGGGTCAAAAGGCAGAAAGGAGAACCACAAATGGTTGTTTTTGTTATTGATGTTGTTACCATTGTTTTTGCGGAGCTATGAGACTGCTTTGTATCTATCAGTCCATAAACCTGTGTATTTTTATGTTGAGAAAGAGGCATTGAGCCTGATGTAAGGTATTCACCACTCAGTTAAATGATGAAGACTGCTATTGGGACGAATGTGCATTAGTTGCATGTTATTCTAGTTCTTTAATATTTTTATGTATGCTCATATTTTAAGTAGTCTCTCTATTATAGTATATATGGCCTATTGTGATTAGAATTCCTTGTAGAATGATTCAGTGTTCTCTGTTCTCGATTATATAATATGATTCTCCCTGATACTAGATCTCAATCCCCATCTAACTAAGGTCATGACATGCTTTGGGTGAGACTCCTTAGCCATTATGGGTAAGGTGAAAATGATGGCGTTGTGCTAGAATATAATGGAGCCTTGTTGGCCCTTATGCCCAAACTTGGGGTCTCGAACTTGTTGCTATTTATGTGCCAACAAATGGTTCTATTGCCAAGACTTGAAATTTGAAAAGGGGGTTTGGAATATGGTATAGAGGATATTTAAGAAAGAACTACCAAACTAGTGGAATGAGCAAGTAGACCAGTTTGTTTCTCAGTAAGCTCAACTCCATCGATGAAATATTGGAGAAGAAATCCTATATTTGAGGCTAGCTAGTGATTAGTACAACATATTCTAGTGCAATTTCCTATAAGAACTTTACAACTGGTTGCAGAAATTGCAAGTGAAAGGAAAGTCCAATTGAAAAAACCCATCTCATCGTGCCTAGACTCAAGAAGATCTCCCTACGCTACATCACCTTAATACAAATCTGACGAGAGTGATAGATTTCTAGGTACAGACCATGGTGGAAGGGTATATTATTGAATTTGCAACAGAAAGTCATCAATATTTTTTGAAATTAGAAGTCGTGTTCTAATTGGGATTGCAAGGGAAGCTACAGAAAGAGGTTACCTTGTCGATTAAGGTTTTAATGGTGGAAGAGGGCTTGTTGGTGTTCCAAAACCCAAGCATGAGAATGTAAACACCTAGTAATGGGATAAGGACCTAAAAGGAAGGATTCAGCTAAGATGGATGAAAATTACTTTTGAAAGGACAAGGATCTAATAGAACAAAGGAGAGCACATATAGTGTAGAAATCTCTAGGGGCCATGCAGGTGATTAAAAGGAAATGAAAGTAATTTCACTGAGCAGGAGTGGTGTTAAGAGATCTGGAAGAGGGAGAAAGTACGGAAGGAAGTTCAGTGGGAAGGGCAAAGATGGCCGAAACCAAAGTGGGTTCAGAAGGTGATAGGGACCCACCCCCGCCAATGGAAATGGGTAAAATTGGTAGCAGGGTGGATATGAAATCAATGCTAGGCGTTGCGCCATAATATGTCAGATCAATTGGAAATGCACTAAGGTACGATATTTCCCTATATTTAATGGTATAGATTCAGTAAACTAATTTATCAACAAGATTGATGCAATGGTTATTGAAGAACATAAAGTAACTCTACTAAATGTTGCATTACAGAGACACTGCCAATATGGTGGGGAGTTCACCAAAACTACTTCCGAGAATGGGAGAAGATCAAAATAGCCATGGAAGTAAGATTCAAACAAGTGGGGGAGTACGCTCAATATTTCGTTGAATACAGGGGGGACTCTAATCCTCAACAACATTTGTGAAATTGTAAGGAGAGATGGAAATGGGAAGGAGTTCCAAATTAGTTATGGGTGCATGGTTTTATACATAACCTGAGAACCTTTCAAAAAGCTTGGTATGTACAAGAAGAAATAAGGAAACATACTGGAGATTGGGGTAGTTTGGTTGATTAGTTTTTCAGTAGCTTTTGATTTTTAGACCGCAAAAAGAGACTAACTAAGGTGTTGTAGGCTATCAAGGGGATTGTTCTCACCTCGAGCTAGCTAATGGAGGGGTGCATAGATCATAAGACTTTACAACATATCTACGAGTCTAGATATCATGACGAAATAGCATGTGGGAAGGTGGACAAAGACCCAGATAAAGATGATTTGGAGGAATTATTGTTGAAAAGTGTGCAACAAGAAATGATAAATTTAGAATGTGCTAAAAATAGACCTGCTAAAAATAGCATGTCTAAAAATAGCAGTTTGGCCAGTGAGGTCATTGGCCACATTGGGTGAGAGGTGAAACTGCTAAAACTAGAATGTTATAAAAATAGCATTTCTGGGTCCCTTCCTATTTTTAGCAGTCCCTGGTCTAACTATAGGAAGTAAAAACGAATTTGGTCTTAACAACAGTTTAAAATATTAATTAATTAATCTCCATGACTTAATTAATTATGGAAAATTAAACTAGAAGTCTTTGTGAGATCACGCAATTTTTTCTCTCTAGATTTAGGAATTTATCCCTTGATTAACGAAGATAAGGTTCAGTTCTATAATGAGAGGATTAGTTGACTTACTTTTACTTATTCAAGTCGATTTAGATTATTTTAACAAGTTGTTAAAATAATAAGATATAGTTTGTTAATGCTTGCATGCATGTGACAACTATTATTTTAGATAACCAAGGATTCACTCATGGATAATTGTTGCATGTCAGTTATGTCAGAGACCCAGTTGAGATCAGATGCGGGACAGTGTACTATCAGATGCTTGGATATTTCTAGTAAGTATTCCTTGCATGGAGAATGATCTATTTCCAAGAGAAATACGTAAATAGGAGCTTCGAGGACTTATGTAGCCTATATATTCAGGCCTAGGTAGTCCATGAGCTATATCTTCATATCTTCATAGTTCATTGAGAACTGAATAGCTTGAGAGCTAATTCCTTTTGTATTATGAAGAGGATTTCCACTTGATTGATAATACATGGTTGGGGTTTTATGCTGGTGCTTTCCCCTGGATATATCTTGAGTTATGTGTGATTAATTCTCTTGATCAGTTATGCATGTTTCTACTTGATGTTGCTCATGAATTTGATTATTCTTCCGCTTAATGTTTTGTAGAAGTAGAACAAGTATTATGCTTTAGGACATTGCATATATCTGTTTGTTCTACAAGTGAAATATCTGCATGGTATCAGAGCACAGGTGATCAAGCAAGAACAATATACTGAGAGGAGATTTCAAAGTTTTGAGTTTTGGGCCGAGAATTTGCAGAGCATATCTGAAAATTTATATACAAAATTTTCAGAATTAAATAGCAGATTTGAATTCCTTGCAGAAAAATACCCAAAAAAAAAAAAATCGGCTGAATAGGAGTTCGGATGAGGGAGATATCATTGATTTAAAATCAGGTCCTTTTCTAGAAAATTTTGTGACAGCGCAAAAGTGGAAATAGATTGGTGTGCTAGCCAAGAACCTATATGCACTTGAGGTACAAGATGCATGAAAAGCATTGAGGAGCAAGGCAAAGGTTAGAGACTTGGTGGTTGAGAGGGAGGGTATATTACCTCTCAACATGTAGAACCAGAAGAAGTCTCAGATGATTGAGCCATGATTTATGCAGCAGCTTTAGGAGGTTGTGGAGCAGCCGCAATAGGGGAAGCTGATAGGAGATTGAGTAGAGACATCTACTCATGCAGAGACCTCCAGTAGGGGGAAACTTCGATCCAGGTGGGCTGAGGGATCACATGCAGCCATACCTCCAGGCAGGAAGTGGGGCGATATAGAGTGATCGTCCCAAGGAGGAGGGGTAGGAGTCTTGAGGTACCCAGCCTCTTGGATGAGACCTTGCTACAGGAGCCCCGATGTGGAGTAGCAGGAACTTACTGATTGGGTAGAGATAGAAGTGGATGGAGTGGCAGAGAGAGTGTCAGTGCAGGGAACCCCAGGACAACGCATAGCTAGTAGGTTGCAGTAATGTGAGAGGCACAAGCGTTTTTCACAGTGCTAGGTGGCACAACGAGGTGTGCAATGGTGTGAGATGCATGGAGATGTTTCAATAGCACAGATGTCAGAGAGGGAGCACTTGTTAGCAGCAAGTAGAGCTTCAGCATCAGAGTATGTTCCTAGCCCAACAGAGTGGTCAGTTGGGAGTGTTTTTGTTCTAAGTGCTGTTGGAGCAAGTGGACTGGGTAGATGTGTTGCATGCAGAACATTCCAAAGTTACAGGATTGGGTTCAAGAGAAAGTCTTTCTTGTTGAGAGGGAGTGTTAAAAAGTGTGCAACAAGGAATGCTAAATTCAGAATGTGCTAAAAATAGACCTGCTAAAAATAACATGTCTAAAAATAGCAGTTTGGCCAGTGAGGTCATTGGCCACATTAGGTGAGAGGTGAAACTGCTAAAAATAGAAAGTTCTAAAAATAGCATTTCTGGGTCCCTTCCTATTTTTAGCAGTCCCTGGTCTAACTGTAGGAAGTAAAAACAAATTTTGTCTTAAGAACAGTTTAAAATATTAATTAATTAATCTCCATGAATTAATTAATTATGGAAAATTAAACTAGAAGTCTTTGTGAGATCATGCAATTATTTTCTCTCTTGGTTTAGGAATTTATCCCTTGATTAACGGAGATAAGGTTTAGTTCTATAATGAGAGGATTAGTTGACTTAGTTTTACTTAGTCAAGTCCAGTTAGATTATTTTAACAAGTTGTTAAAATAATAAAATATGGTTTGTTAATGCCTACATGCATGTGAAAACTATTATTTTATATAGCTGAGGATTCACTCGTGGATAACTTTTGCATGTCAGTTCTGTCAGAGACCCAGTTGAGATCAGATGTGGGACAATGTACTATCAGATGCTTGGATATTTCTAGTAAGTATTCCTTGCATGGAGAAGGATCTATTTCCAAGACAAATACGTAAATAGGAGCTTGGAGGACTTGTGTAGCCTATATATTCAGGCCTAGGTAGTCCATGAGCTATATCTTAATATCTTCATAGTTCATTAAGAACTGAATAGCTTGAGAGCTAATTCTTTTTGTATTGAGAAGAGGATTTCCACTTATTGATAATACATGGTTGGGGTTTTATGCTGGTGCTTTCCCCTGGATATATCTTGTGTTATGTGTGATTAATTCTATTGATCAGTTATGCATGTTTCTACTTGATGTTGCTCATGAATTCGATTATGCTTCCGCTTAATGTTTTGTAGAAGTAGAACAAGTATTATGCTTTAGGACATTGCATATATCGGTATTTTCTAAAGGTGAGATATCTACAATTACAACATTTTTCATTCCACGAAACCAAAGGGGAAAGGGATATGAAGGATGGACCTATCAACGATGATCCACATTTACTCCCATTGAAGTTGCGGAAACATAACATTGGGACCGATGAAAAACCCAAGTTAGCCTCAATTGGAGATTTTTAGGATAAACGGACTACAAAGGAAATTTTCGACC
Organism: Pinus taeda; assembly: GCA_000404065.3. NCBI lineage: Eukaryota > Viridiplantae > Streptophyta > Pinopsida > Pinales > Pinaceae > Pinus > Pinus taeda. Next base: position 49,438 of record APFE030443346.1, on the reverse strand, counting down.
TCCTGAGAGAATATGAATACTTGTTCCCTTCATTGGTCGTGAAACTGACGGGGATCAAGGGAGATATAGGGGAGATGAGGATCATGCTAAAACCAGTTGCAAAGCTAGTAACTCATCAACCATACACACTGAACCCAAGGGTTAAGGTGAAACTACAAGAAAAAATAGACAAGATGCTAGCAGTAGGGCTTATATGTCCGATGGATGAGGCAGAGTGGGTAAGTCCAATTGTGATATGAAAAAAGAAAGACACTATAGAGATAAGGGTTTATGTGGACTACCATATTATGAACTACGCTTGTGTGCACGATCATTTTCCTACACCATTCAGTGATGAAGTTCTAGATAATGTAGCAAGGAATGGAGCCTACTCTTTTACTAATGGATTCTTTAGTTATCACCAAGTTAGGATCGCAGAAGAGGATAAGAAGAAAAATACATTTACCATGAAATATGGATCCTATTCCTATAATGTTATGCCATTTGGTATCAAGAATGCACCCGCAGTGTTGTCAATGATTTTGATTTCCGCCTTTAGAGATTACGTCCACATGTTACTAGAAGTCTATATGGATGACTAGATAGTCTATAATATGCTGAAGAAACACTCTAGTCTACTCATAATCATGTTCGATTGATGTATACAACTACAAATCTCGCTAAATTTGAAGAAGTATTGCATATTTACGCTGTAAGGCGTTTCCTTTTGAAAACCATCCCCCTCTTTGCCTACCTGTCATCCTTGGACACCGTACGATTAGATGTTAGACGATTACAAAAACTTAAACCGTCGATCAATTCCTCTGAACCATTCAGCTCCCATTTACTTTGAAGTGCGATCAATCTCCTTGGAAGTGTTATCACATTCTATTGATCATCATTCTGGTGGGATATGCAGAGTTGTCCCGTGCCTCCTCCTTTCGATCCTTTCATCGTTGCTTCCATAGCCTCTGCTTTACTTCACAAATTTAACATCATCGATGTTAATGGAGCGCGCGATGGTGCAAATCCCTGAATGACTATCACTTCTCTGCCTATGCATTCTTCTCTTCGGCTGAGACGGAGCTTTACCAGACTCTCATTAACTCTGGAATCTGTCTGCAGGGTTGCAACACATGGTATGGTGGTGGATATATTGGGAAATAACCAATTTGTATGGGTGGAAATAATTTCATTGGAAGACTACCATCGATCTGGAAGACTCAGGATTTCGAATCAGTAGGCTATGGCAATATAGTGTCCATTTGTTATATCTCTTGATTCTGTGTATCAATCTATTATAGGTCTTGATTCTGAATTATGTGTATTAATCTATTATATGTCTTGATTCTATGTATTAAGTTGAAAAAATTGAGGATATCCTGAATTATCTTCTGGAAAAAAGAAGAGGGTTCAATTAAAATGTCTGGAGGCCTTATCATTTGCAGGTGAGGTTGCAGCGTTTTGTTTTGACTTTACTCATTTTTTTAAAGTTTAGAATCAAGAGATGTAACAGATGAACACAGTATTACCATAATTTGAATTATGTGATGGAAATATAGCAGATGAACACATTATTACCATAATCTGAATTATGTGTTGGAAAAAGGAGGGTTAAATGATTTCTTCATTGAAATGTCTGGAGGCCTTATCATTTGCAGGCGGCGTTGCAGCGTTTTGCTTTTTGGGAATCCGGCCTTTGATTTGCTCGATTTACCTCTTCTTTTGAATTTGTCAACAACTTTTCAATTTATTTTTGAAATTTCATTTTAACCGTGTCATCATCACTGCAAGTGCTTCAACTTGCTTCCAAACTGCAGCCTGTTGGACTGGTTACTAGACCTTCTTTGCCTGGGTCCACCTGCCAGAATAAAGCTCTTATGTCTGTCCAGGGTCTATGTTATTTTCTTTGAAGGAATCATATGGTTACATTTTGTATGAATGGCACTGCCTTTTGATTTTTTGGGAATTTCAGATCTGCATCAGATGGCCAACAGGATTATAATATTATTCCATTTATTTCTTAATGGCTCTTGTTAATTTGGATTCAATGGAATTGGACATTTGTATGTCTTAGTTATCATAGTACCAAGGTAGATTACAATTGACATTAGTCTGCTTTGATGGCTCTTGTTACAGTTAATCTGGATTCAATGGAATTGGACATTTGTATGGCTCAGTTATCATAGTACCGAGCTTGATCACAATTGACATTAATCTGCTTTGAGCTTTGGATGCCACTGTGCATATTTTGACTATGCAGCCAGCAGAGAATTCAACCAGGAAAAGGTCAACCTGCTTATAAATCCTGAGCCAGCATAACTTGTTAGGGTTCTAGAGTTCTTCTTCTGAGGGAAAGATAATTTATCAGTTAATAAATTTTTAGAAAGAGTATCAGAATTTTCCATCAGTACTAATTTTATAGAACCTTGGATAGAAATCGCCAAAAGTGTTGATATTAGTGGCAAAGTCACAAACAATATGGAATCATTGAATATGATATGAAATGAATGAGATTTGTCACTCATGAACGAAGCTGCACGTGAAAGCATTTCATATACGCACAGGATGAAACTAGAGACCCACCAGCCTCTCAAAAGAAAATGATGTGAAGATGACCCAGACCTCTTTTCGAAACTGATAAGAAGAAGTGAAAGCGACCAAGTCATTGCTTGAGAACATAGAAACACCATGTGAGGAAAAATGGCATGATGTTGTCTGCCATGATAAGCAACCTAGCAATGAACAATAGTGGTCATGGAATGAGTTATGCTTAACAATAGTGGTCATGTAATGAGTTATGCTTAGAACTACTGTGATGATTTGAACGGTAAGTAAATTTCCCCTCGTTAGAACAATACTTTGACCTTCTGCAACTCGGTTATGATGTCAGAGATTGGTGCCCCAAATTGTATATATCTCAAACCCCAGAAATGCAGCTGAAAAAGCAGTCTGTATAACCAAGGAAACCAACTCTTCAATGTTTTGTGAGAGAAGAACCAGAAGCAACCATTGCAAGAGGGCCATAAACGATATCTTCATCTCCAGACTGCTCAAATCCAACCAGGATAGCCTCGTGATTGAATCCTTCAACATGTCAATAATTCTATATATAATTCAAGAACAGAAAAATTAGCATTGCAGACAAAAGTCAGGAACAAGCATATTTTAAATTAAAAAATATGACAAAGCAAAAATGTAGTCAGTTGCTCACCATCCATTCTTGTTTTATAGTCAAATTCACACTGCTTCGACAATGTAGAGCTAAACTTTGTTAGAAACCATGTCTAAGATAGAGGTCATCTGAGAACAAAAATATATCATTCATTTTATTTATGTCAATATAATGGTATCTGCAAAACCTCTAGCTTTCAAATTTGCAACAAGGATAGAATTGTCCTTTGGAAAATCTGAAAAAATAAGAAACTATTGTCTAAATATAGAAAACTCACAAATAAATGCAATTAAAAAATGTTCCAGATAAACACTTGAACTATTTATGTTGCTAGGAGGTAATAGAAAAGCAAGACAACCAAGTATACTGACTGATAGTCGGAAATAACCATGTCTCAATGTCAAGCTATGGCCAAAGTTGTAGCAACATACATAACGTTTATTCTAATAAAAAATTAAGGATGATATATCATACTGCGGCCAAAGTTGCAGCATACATAATATTTATCCAAATCAGAAATTAAGGATGATATATCGTATTTCATATCACCTTGAATCATCCATGACTAGTGCCAACAGTTGAGGACATATAAATGGAAGTTTTAACTGTTCAGCACAGCTTTTCTCATGACCTGTGGCACAGCTTTTCCTAGGTCCCATAGCAGGCCTACTGATCATTTATCTCCTTTCATGCTGAATCTTGTGCCACAGGAAATACAATTGATATGTGGACCACATATTTGCAGATATAGGTTTAGAATTGTGATTGAAGACTTCTTGTAAATTGAAATTTCAGCTCAATAAGTTCTTGTACCCTTCTAAAATGTTAAATGTACTTCTACAAAACTCTCCAGTCAAAACAAAAGGGCATATGACATTAAAAAGTTATATAGGCATGCTTTGATATAGATCCTCTCCCCCACACCCTTTCTTTTCATAGTGAGAAAATTTGTGTGTTTTGCAGTGAAAAACTTTCAAGAACTAGATATGGGCTTTTTCTATACTGTCAACTAAAACTAATAATCTTTAAATTTTGGATTGTGTGGCTTTACAGAAATTTAATTCCAAATGCATTACTGAAACCTATTGGAAAAAATTAAAGTAAATAGCAAAGACCTAGTTTGGTATTTCAATTAAAATGTCTGGAGGGCTTATCATTTGCAGGTGAGGTTGCGGCGTTTTGTTTTGACTTTACTCATTTTTTTAAAGGTTAGAATCAAGAGATATAACAGATGAACACAGTATTACCATAATTTGAATTATGTCCTGGAAATATAGAAAATGAACACAGTATTACCATAATCTGAATTATGTGTTGGAAAAAGGAGGGTTAAATGATTTCTTCATTGAAATGTCTGGAGGCCTTATCATTTGCAGGCGGCGTTGCAGTGTTTTGCTTTTTGGGAATCCGGCCTTTGATTTGCTCCATTTACCTCTTATTTTGAATTTGTCAACAACTTTTCAGTTTATTTTTGAAATTTCATTTTAACCGTGTCATCATCACTGCAAGTGCTTCAACTTGCTTCCAGACTGCAGCCTGTTGGATTGGTTACTAGACCTTCTTTGCTTGGGTCCACCTGCCAGAATAAAGCTCTTATGTCTGTCCAGGGTCTATGTTATTTTCTTTGAAGGAATCATATGGTTACATTTTGTATGAATGGCATTGCCTTTTGATTTGTTGGGAATTTCAGATCTGCATCAGATGGCCAACAGGATTATAATATTATTCTATTTATTTCTTGATGGCTCTTGTTAATTTGGATTCAATGGAATTGGACATTTGTATGTCTTAGTTATCATAGTACCAAGGTAGATTACAATTGAAATTAGTCTGCTTTGATGGCTCTTGTTACAGTTAATCTGGATTCAATGGAATTGGACATTTGTATGCCTGAGTTATCATAGTACCGAGCTTGATCACAATTGACATTAATCTGCTCTGAGCTTTGGATGCCACTGTGCATATTTTGACTATGGGGTCATATTATTCGTTGCATATAATTTAAGATAGAAGTTTGGATACTACATGGTAGAAACGAGTGTTGCTGGGATTGTATCCCTATTCATTATCAGTAGAATGACTAGTTTAGGTTGTCGGCACATCAATGTTGAGAGTACAAAATATCTGATTTATTTAGGTTTTTAATTTAAATTTTTTATGTGGGTATTGTAAGTTGCTGGTGTTATCGGTGTATGATTTGACAGGAAACTTGCAAGCTATGAAGCACATCAAAAATAGGAGAAGGAGGAGGAAGAAGAGAAGCTATTGTTAAAGAGGCAACAGGAACTTGATGTATTTGATCAACAAAACAATGGTGTTGTACCTCAATATAATGACAAAAATCACATTCGAGACAAAAATAGTTTTCATGGGGCCAACAGTGTTAAAGTGACTTCATTTGAAGCAGAGGCTCTTTGGACAATGAAAACATTTTGGCTTCCATCAGCAACTCTCGAGGCTCAAGCAAAAGTTGAGGCACCTTCACTTGATACAATCTACCCAGAGGGTAAAGAGAAACTGAAGTTGAAGTCTCTTTTTGCAGTTATTTTTACCAAGGATCCACATGATAAAAAATCTGAGGTTTTGGGGGCCAGTTCTATTTGCCCTAGTTGCAAAGATACACTAACAAACAAGCATCCACTAATGGAAATCAGCACTTGTGGCCATATTTATTGCAAAAAGTGTGCAGAGAAATTTGTTAAATTAGATGGGGTTTGTTTTGTCTGCAATATAAGCTGCAAAGAAAAGCATTTGATCACCCTGGAAAAAGGAGGTAGTAGATTTTCTGGTCACGGGGACTAGTTGGAGGCAACCGATTTTAAGCATGTTGGAAGTGGTTCTGGCATGGGACTTATGAGGCCAACAGTTAAAACATAAACATCAAACTCATGTTGAACTACTATGTACAAATATGATTAAGCAGTCTGGAATTTTAGTTTGTTGGATTTCATAAATTTGACCAAATAAAGCTTGATTTGCTTTTGTGCTCTAATTTTGAGGCTCTTATGCATCTGGAGTTTTAGGATGACGGTGCATCTCTTTTCAGGCATTTGATCGAAAAATCATGCAGGCATTTACTTTTTGCTCCATATCATCCTAAGCTTTCTTTAAGAGGGTTTGGAGGATTTAATTCTGTTTTGTTCTGATATATATATTAGTCAGCCTTGTTCAGTTAGCATGGTTCTAGGAATATGATAAGCATGGTATTAGTATATATGTGGCATTTGTATGAGAATATGGTTTCCTCTGTGTCTGAATCTGTTGGATAGTATGTATGCTGTAATAATATCCTGGGTGCAGTTCATGGAATCAGATATTCTTAACTAGGGAACGAAATATGCTAAAACATCAGTTTTCAAGAGATCAATCCTAGTGATGTATGTATAATTTAATTGCGATACAAAATATCTGATTTCTGATGCCATTGATCTTTGATTGGGCTTAATATGTAGTTTTCTCTTTTTCAGTATCTTAGCTTTTCTGCTTGGGGATCCATGGGTGACCAACGATGAATTTGACAAAATAATTTCTGTGCAAAATTTTGTAATGCTCACTTATTGAACTCGGGCCCAATCTCATTGATAAAAATGATTTTCCCAATACCAAGGAATTGCAAAGAACAAGTGTTAGAATTAGGGATAGGGCATACAAACTCTGCTGGGTTCATTTCCCATGTGGTCATTATGATTTCAAAGTTTGGTTATTATCTTCAAATGAATAAAAGAGTTGGTGGGGATCAGTTGTGGTGGCACAAACCACTTTGAAAATTAGATTATCCCACTAAATCCAGAGTTTTCTTCTGGTGCATAATAAAGAACAAAGTGCCTATTTGGGACAACTTGCAAAACGGGAACAAGCACAGGTCGAGATGGTGCAATTTATGCAAAAATTTTGAAAAAAAATCAGCACACTTATTCTTAAAAACTTTGGAGACTTTCCCGAATATTTTGGGTATCAAACTCAATTGGCATGGTTCTACTTGGCAAAATTGATGGTTTAATTCAAAATGAAAATCATTTTAAGAACATACCCCTCATTATCTGCTAAGGTATATGGTTGGCCCAGAACAAAGGAATTTTTCAAGATCAGGTTTCTGCCCTTGCAGTGCAATGCACCTCCATTTTTTAATTGCTTCCTCAAACCACCCCCTCTCTAATCCAAAGGAACATCTGCAAAGAATAATCAGATTGTATGTTCCTTGCCTATTTTAGTGGCACCTCTCATGCATAGGATAGATGTAGGGCTGGCATTTTCATTCATGTTAATGATCACAGATCTCTCAAAACCTCTGTGGGCATTGGTATAAATTCTTAAACTCCTTTTGTGTTGGTTCAGATTTTTGGTGACTCTGAATGCAATAAATTCATTAAACAATGTGCAAATAAATTGGATAAACAATGTGCAGCGTTGTCAAATCTTATTTCAGTTCCTATTTTAGAATAAATTTCATGCTTAAAATCTGGTTTTGTTGATTTTTTCTGTCAAATTTTCACAGAGAAGAACGTTGAACCGGATTTCCTTTCTAAAAAAGGTTTACAACAGGCTCTGGACGTCTGGCATATAACAGACTCAGTGAATGGGCAGGTCATTGAGAAGGATCAACCACCAAATGGTTAATGGCTATCAGATGTGGTTTCATTTTGCTCTCACAGCCAGTGTTTTTAGTGGTACATGCCAATGTTAGTTGTTATATGCTGTGTTTATGTGTTTGCTGTATATGTCCTTCAGACTATGATGAACTTTAACCAATTATTTTTTGATATGAACAGGTTTTCTCCAATGCTCAGAGAGACCCAGTTATATGGTATCAGACTATTTATGTGTTTTTTGTGCTTTTTGGTATTAAGTGATGTTTTTCCACTTTTCTCAGTACGCTATGCTCTCACATTTTCCATATTACAACCACTGTTTTTAGTGGTACATGCCAATGTTCAGTTTTTACGTATTGTGGATTCAGTCTTGATCATGAATTCTTACCGCATCTTACCTATGTAAGACTTTATCCTCTTAATAAAAAAATTCAATTTTTCCCTTGGAAAAAAGCTTTGGTTGCTTCAAATTCTTGATATAAGAGTACTTTACCTAACCTAGTCATTAGAAAGCCCAGAAAATACTAGTTTTTAGCTGTTTCAAAAACTTAGTTATAAACATTACCATCATCAAAGGAGGAATTTCTCACCCAAAAAAACTCCACTCAATCTTGTTGATAATATAACGTGTACTGCATAGACAGCTCGATTAAAATTATCTCTATCCGACTACAAATTAGAAAAAGGAGGGTACACTTGCACTATCAAATTAACACGAAGGAGAGAAAAAAAATTATTGACTCGGTAATATGAGTTACTAATGTAAACACACAACATCAATCAAGAAAAACACATACATTATTTACTATGTTTTTCTCTATTTGGGTATATACTACCTATTTTATTTTTCCATACATTATTTACCATGTTTTTCTCTGTGGGTATCAACTACCTATTTTATTTTTCTAGGGGGTATCTGGTTCATGGTCTAGAGATCATAGATTAGATCTGATAGTCCCCAGAGACCAGATTAGTGACCACTACCTCCACAAGATATTTGTACCAGCCAAATCCACCCAAAGGGACCACTTCCTGCCAAGTCAACAACATAGCCTAACCTCAAGAGTGTTAAAAGAATTGAATATGTGACCTCTCAATAGTAGAGTTAACAATAATGTCTCAATAGTAGAGTTAACAACAGTGACTAATCAACGGGGGCTAAACCAACTTAACTAACCCTATAAACGATCTACTGCCTACTAAACTAGTTGGAACATCAAAAATTATTCTTCATAGTACCTCTTGGAACATAAAAAATTATTATTCATAGTACCTCTTCAAGACCAGATAAATATCTACTCATACAAAAAAACGTGGTAATTGACTTAACATTTATCCAAATTTGGCCAAGGAAGCTTAGGTCCTGAACCAATAAATGCTTAAAATCAAAATCCCACACCATGGCTTCTGTACACAATGTATCGAGTAGTTATACTAACCTAACCAAATATATCGTGTCACAATACGAAAATAGGGACTAAAAACATAAATTCGACTCACCAAACCACCCAATCTATGATGTCATAATAAGGGTGAAAAATAAGCCTGTGTTCATTTCAAGGATCCAGGAAGAAAATGAATTAATACTATGGATATATACTACTTTGTTCTTATTTTTATTAGTCAACATCCATTTGTATTTATCATTTTATTTACTAGCATTTGCACCATATGTTACAAAGGAAACGTCGTAAGGCATAAATTGAAGAACAAAAATACAACAAAAGAATACTTTGATAAATAATACCAATATATTGAATGCTCAAATCAATGCCTCATTAACTGGAACCACTTAGTAGACATATCTATCAACATTAGGATTATACACAATGATCAAGAAATTTCCCATATACAAACAACACCTTCCACAACAACCTTTTTTCACATCCACATTTTAAAAATGCCTTGGAACCTGATTGGAATCTCCCATATTGGCTTTTTCATTATGCAGATAAATATTCCATATTGCTTATCAAGGACTTCAAATTGAGAAAATCATTTTTCCCAATTTTGTAATGCTCACTTATTGAACTCGGGCCCAATCTCATTGTTATTGGACAGTTTGAAGTCCTTGATAAGAAACCGAGATTTTTTGTTCCATTTTGCTGACTAGGCAGTAAAAGTGGTTACAACAATGCTTTCAAAAGGTTATACCCTAGGAAAGGATACTTTAGGCAAAGCCAAAGAGTTAGACGAGAAGTATCAAGTGATGGACATTGCTGCAGCAAAGGTGGCAGATTTTGGCAAATTCTTCGGAAAGATGTCAAAAGCAGGTTTGATTACAGCTGGGCATGCAGCTTGCAATGCAGGAACAACACCTGTCAAGAACAGTTATTTTGCAACAGGCACACTAATGGTTGTTGGGGTTCTTGACAGCGCAACCAAAGCTGCTGCTAATTTTGGTAATAGGAATAATGCAGCAAAGAAGTAGACTTGAAGTATTATGGCACTATCAAGTTAGAACTGTAATGTAGTGGTGTTGGCCTTCAGGTTTATCTGTCTTATAATTAAGTATGCATGTAATGTTGCTTACCCTGCCATATTTTTTCTTGTATCAAATCAATTTTATGGTCTCTGTATATGTGTTTAAATGTCTGATCTTTCTGCATCCCTTCACATTGAGATACACTATATATCTGTGGACTTCAACCCCCAAATGCATGCTAGACAGCTGTTGACACCAACTAACATCAAGAAACTGGAGACGCTTCAGACTACTCAAGCGGTTGGGCAGCTTTTTGATGTTTTTTTTGGATAAATTTAGGAACTTCAAATGTTTTAAGTTCCCAATAGACGTGGGCAATGACTGGATGGAAGTATGACTTAGATCTAACACAGTCATCTAAAACAAATAAACAATGTCTTCGTTCTAGATTTTTATTCATTCCTTCAAAATATTTGTTAATTCTGCCCTGAATTCCCTTTACACCCCCTTCTTTTTCCTCAGACGCTTTTATCTGTCTGAACGTCGACAGCAGCAACACTTCAATGACAAATTTGGGTGATACTGTAAGCCACACAAATTGGTCGAAACTGTCTCAGACATTTTGGTTGTTGAATACCTCTTGCACCAGAAGGGTTTTGCCCTGTCCTCCCATACCCACAATAGCAATCACTCTGAATCCATTTTCCAATATCCACCGACTGACCTTTTCAGTGTCTTCCTTTAATCCCACCGCTTGAAATACTAAACTTATTCCAAAATGTTTTTGTTAATTTATAGATAAGGCGTAGATTGCTTGGCTCTATGAAAATACATGTTAATCTATTACTTGTGCTCTTTGACTGAAAAATACATGGTGACAGAAAAATGCATATTATGCTAATTGAGGAATGCTTTTCACTTGTCGAACTTATAGTATTGAATTTAACACACAAACACTTTACAACAATGAACTAACAATATTCATGATGAAAATATCAATATGGAAGATTTATCTGCATAATGAAAAGAGACAATATGGCAGATTCCAATCACGTTCCAAGGCATTTTTTAAAATGTGGATGTTGCAAAAGGTTGTTGTGGAAGGTGTTGTTTGTATATGGGAAATTTCTTGATCATTGTGTATAATCATAATGTTGATAGATATGTCTACTAAGTGGTTCTAGTGAATGGGGCATTGATTTGAGCGTTCAATATATTTGTATTCTTTATTAGAGTATTCTTTTGTTTTATTTGTGTTCTTCAATTTATGCCTTACGGCGTTTCCTTTGCAACATCTGGTGCAAATGCTAGTTGTAGTCCCTTTTGGCACACTTTTGGGCCACATAGTGTGCAAACAAGGAGTATGTGTAGATATTTCTAAGGTTGCAGTGATCATGAATATGCACCCACTAGCAAGTGGTAAATAGATCAGATCCACCTTGGGACATACCGAGTACTACATGAGTTTTATCTACAACTATGCCTCGATTACTGAACCAATGGAAAAAGATATTGAGGAAGGTTGGATGATTCGTGTGGTCATAATAATGTGAGGGTGCACTCAACATACTGAAAGAAAAACTAGTAATTACATTGATCCTGGTCTACCCCAACTGGAAAAAGTAGTTCCATATCCGCATTTATGCATCAGGCATTGCTTTGGGTGTTCTTCAGGCTCAGTCAGGGGAAGGCAGCCTCAACCACCCGATTTATTTTACTAGTAGAAAATTGTCTACAACAAAAAGGAACTATACTACAACAGAGAGGGAGGCACTTGTGATGGTATATTCACTCCAAAAATTCATAAACTATTTACTAGGAGGCCCATTCAAGATTTTCCCTGACCATTCCACTTTGAAATATTTAGTGAACAAACCTATCCAATGTGCTACTCCAGTCCTACTGCAGAACACATAATTGATCGCTCAAAGCCTTAGGCCTATTTTGATGGCGCCTCTCAAGGTCAACCTTACTAGGAGGGTCAGGAAGCATATTGCATATGAGTGAGTCTCATGTAATCATATTTAAGGCATGCCTTGGCAAAGGGTTCAACAACAAGGCTGAGATGATGGCACTAAAGCTTATCTAAACTCTAGCAGTAGAATATGGGGTTCCAAAATTTCTAATATTTGACAATTCTCAATGTTCTATAAAATGACTCAATAGGTCATATACTATACAAATATCTACCATCATTAATGAGGAAATTCTTGGTATTGTTTAGGGGCTTACCCAGGTTTCCTTTGCTCACATTTTCAAAGAAATAAGTAAAGGGGCAGATCTCTTGTCAAAAGGTATCGAGCTTTAGCCTAGGGAATGGATTGTTTAAGAAGATTTAAATGGGCTGCACATTGAATATTCCCACTTGCCTTTCCTTTGATCAGTGGACTCTTGGATTCTTTTTTATTTCTCATAGTTGAATGTACATTTTTCATATGAGAGGATTGTTTAAATGTTTTAGATCAGAGTTGTAAACCAGCCTTCCTAGAGGTATGCAACAACAGAAAGAAGCAAAACATGCATAGTTTTTTAGAGGTAATGTCTAGAGATGAATAGGTCTTGTCTTTTAGAAAAATATCCATGAATAAAAATACAACCTTTTCCTAGTAAGAAAATGGCACAGGAAAGACCATGATTAAGGAGCATTTCTCCAAGAAATATAGGAACATAAAAGAAATGAGTTCTGAAATTTGTCCTCAATAGATAGCAACAACAACAATAATAGATAATAGGAGACCATCAAATCCAAAAACAAGCATATTGAATGCATACTTCTTGTTCCATCCTTGAACGCCTTGGCAGGACGTCGTGGAGTTTTCTTCAATCCATCTCGGTTCACATTTTCTGAATAACACCTTCAACAACACCATCACAACACCCATGATGGTGGGATTCGAATTTTATCCCTCGTATTTGTTTTTGCTTGCATTTGGGTATGGTTTGAGATCAAGATTGATTTCAAGAGTGGTTCAACCTTCCTCCCACTCCCACTCCCACATTGGCAGAGGAAATTTCATCCCCCAAATGGATAGAAAAACGTTTTTGGTTATGGAAATAAGAGGTAGATAGGACTGTAAAACAAGAAAGGCAGAGATATGGCCCACTTGCAATGGTCTTCTCAACTCTCGAACCTGGAGTGTGTAAGAGAAATAATATTAAAGTGATAATATTTAAAAAAAAACTAGTCATAGGAGAAATAATATTAGAGTGATAATATTTGAAAAATTTAGTGATAATGATCCATATGCTTTGATATAAAATAAATTTTTAAAATGTCAATTTTTAAAATCTCTTGTGTAGTTATCTATTGTCAAGTACAATATCACAAAAATTTATGTTGGTATTGGTGTGATCATTTCTTTTATTTTTTTAAAGGAATTTTTTCTAGACCTACACCCCATGAAGCATAAATCATTTTAACGTATACCTACTTTTGAGGTAATATAAATCATCATATGGCTATCCTCAAAAGAATTATCACCCATCGCCTTAGTGATAGTGTAAGGCTCATGTCAAAGTGGTATGCGCTTCTTATAGGAGTTTGTCAATTTCCCTTTATGCAAATCTAACCATAACTTGTCACCAACCTAAAAATTATGTCAAACCCAATGGATTGTGTATCTACTTGTACTTGGAGTTGGAAACTTTCTACAAAATATCTTGAATTCATAGTTCAATTTGTCGGATACATTCCTCAAAATTGGTTTTTTTACTTATCTCATTACAAGTATAGGAGGTATCTTCATGTGTTGTACGATGAATATAGCTACATCAATTTGTGCCAATTGTTGGGACCCCAAGCACACCTAAAAAGGCTTGTGGCAATAGAAATATGAAGAGTTATGTCAAATTTATGTTGAAAATATGGAAGGATTTCAATATGTGTATGTGGAAGCAATCAACAACAACAAAAAAACATATGTTACCATGCTCGGTTGAGGAAAAACATGACATAAAATCCAGGGGCACTAACTCCCAAGGATTATCTAGAGTAGGCAAAGGCCTAAAATTGGTTTGCATGGTCATTTCCTTTCGTAGAATATAATTCTTCCACTCCTTACAGGCTTTTCCAATAGAATGTAGCTTGTTGTCATAGGTTGGGTATCTTTGAAACCCATCATAGAGTGTTTGGCTATCATAGACCATTGAATGTTTGTGTCGTGTGGGCACTACATCGACAACATGATTGATTGGCTTATAGGGTCCCTGTTGTGTAGCCATTCATTGAATAATGGCGTTGGAGATAATATCGTTTCCATAAAGAAGAGAACCAAAAATAGGCTCATGAACACCATCAATATCTATTGGAGGGGTTGCAATTAAAGCAATAATGAATACAAAAGTTGTGGTCAATAGGATATGGATCATCAAGATGTTGAGCCATCCAATATAAAGATGGTTTTTAGTACTAGTGATCTAGTCACATAAAAGACCCCGTAAATTTGTGCTTTGGGATACCCCCAAGATTAAATAAGTAATCCAAAGTGAGAGGATTCGTTGATAAGGTGACAATGCCAACAAACCTAAGTTGACCCAAAGTGACACCTTGTGATTCTTGCACAATTAGGGTGCCAATTTGAGCATAAAAATGAGGCACAATTACACAAGTGGAAACATCTCACATTTAGGGCACTTGGCCACAAATCTTTATGTGTTGTTCCATTGAGGGTACCTTTAACATTTCCTAAGGCACAAATCACATATTTGGAGAACTTTTGGTTGACTTGTCGCATTCCACTAGCATCATGCATGAAGAGGTGCTCCCATCCTTTAAGAATATTTTTGAGAATTTCATGGCATGGCCACATGCCATATGTGTAAAAGAAGAATAACATAGTCAAGAATATTAAAATTGGAATTTGTATCATGTGGCGTAAAGGATAAGGACATAGGTGAAGAGTACTCGATTTAGAAATATCTAAAAGCTTAATTGTTTATGTCCTCTTTCCAAAGAAGAGAAGATACCTTGTGACAAAATGCCCAAATTACCAACAGAGGAAGACTAGGGTAAGGGTTACTTTTTCTTCACATGTTCAAAGAAATTATGTATTTGAAGGCATGTTTTGTTGTTGAGTTCATATATTTGGAAGAGCAATTGCACAAGTGGAAACATCTCACATTTAGGGAACTTGGCTACAAATTTGTATGCATGTTTTCTGTTAAGCATATCTTTTACATTCCCTAAGGCACAAATCAAATATTTCAGTGGCTTCACACATGAAGAGGAGTTCCCATCATTTAAGAATGTTTTGGAGGGTTTTAATGGCATAGTCAAGGGTCACATTTAAAAAGGAAGAACTCTCAAGTCAAGAAGATGTAAACTATGTTGCCAAGAGATTGTTAGACGTGGCAGGTGTTATGGGATGTCAAGATGTAAACTATGTTTCTTAGTTGTTTTATGGCCATGGTTAGATGTGAGCCTTGACTTGGTAACTTGTAACTTGTTAAGTGGGGTAAGTTGAAATTGGACATGAGTAGACTATGATGAGTTATATTTAGTTCTTAAGTGAACAAGGCACAATCTAGTTGTAGTAACCGTAACTTGGTCAGGCTATTGTAGTAGAGGCAAGACTTGGTTGGGTTCCCAAGTCCCAAAAAAAGTAAGGGTAGTTGTGAGGGCATAATAATTAAGGAGTGTTGGGGCATGCCAAGGGATGAAAAGGAATGCTAACACATGCCATATAGTTTCAATACATGTTGAGGAGTGTTAGGGAGTTCCAAAACATTAGAAGGGAGAACTAGGTCAAAATGCATGGAAATGAACAAATAAGATTACGTGCTAAGGAGTGTCAATCGATTCCAAGTGTCTCAAGGATAAATTGTGTTAGGAGAATGTCAAAATAATACTTGTAGGAGGAAATCCTATGGTTATAATAAGGGGTTGGAAAAATCAGTATCAGATAAAGGGAGACTTTGGGTTGGGCACAACATTTTCTTTTCCAATGAATTGGTTGGGTTCCAAAGTTACAAAAAACGTAAGGCTATCTACGAGGGAATGGAATTTAGGGAGTAAGAAGGTGTGTCGGAGAATGTCAGGAAGTACTAGCACATGCTAGACTATTCCAAGGTATTATATGAATGCCAAGATGTGTAAGGCGCTAGAGTTTTTGCGTGAACACATGCTATGGAGTGTGAGGATGAAGTGCCAGGGAAACACAAGGCAACACCATTTTCAAATACATGGAAATGAATTGTTAGTGAGTTCCAGGTGTGCTAAGGAGTGAGTGAAAAGGTATGATGGGTAGTTCCAAGGCATGATAGAATGCTAGGTAGGTAAGCATACCAAGATGTGTCAAGTGCCAAGGTGTGCAAATGCGTGCTAAGGAGTGTTAGGGAGTACCAAGGAAACAAAAGGGAGAACTATGTAAAAATGCATGGAAATGAATGTATATGAGTGTGTGACAGGGAGTGTCAATGAGTTCTAGGTGTTTTAAGGAGGGAGTGACATGGTATGATAGGCAACACTAAGTCATGCTAGAGTGTCATGGTGGCATGCATCCAAGGTGTGCCAGTGCTAGTGTGTGAAAAATGGGTATTGGCACCAACAATAGGTGCCAATAGGTCCCAAGTGTCAATGCATTCTAAGTGCCAAATATTCCTCCATTTCGTCTCGTCTAATTTCCAATAATTGATCTCAAATAAATTTAATATTAAACCATGCCAAAGCATACCAAATTATCTCGACGCATGTGAAACATGCTAAGACTTTCCAAGTGACAACACGTGCCAAGTGCCAATGCACGTCAGGGAGTGTGATGCATGCTATGAAGTGGTATAGCATATTGAAGAGTGTAAAGGTGTGCTAGAGAGTGCCAATGCATGATGAGGAGTGTTAGTGACTACTAGGACAACACAAGCGATAACTAGCTCAAAATGCATGGAAGTGAATGAATATGAGGGTGTGTCAATGAGTGCTAGCTGTCATGGCAAGGAGAGAATGAAAAGGTATTCTAAGTATAGGTAAGGAATTCCAGGTAATATCAGGGAATGTCAAGAAGTGCTAGAGTGTGCTAGGTAGTTTTGGGGTGTGCTAACATGTGCCAAATAGTGCCAAGTCATTCCAGGTTCTAAGACATTCAAGGATGTGCAGGGTGCTAGAGTATGCCAATATGCTTAAAGGAGTTTCAAGGCAACAAAAGGAATAACCAAGTGAAAATGCAAGGAAATGAACACATAAGAGGGTTAATAAGTTGGGACTTTATCTTTTTCAAAAGGAGCGTGCTAAGCACACTAATAATATGTTCCAATATATGTCAAGTGCCAATGTGTGTTAAGTGCTAATGTTTGTCAATGCAATATTATGCCAATGTGTTCCAGGGCATGTTGGGGACTACAGGGCATGCCAACACATGATATGGGATTGCTATGCTATGCTAGGGAATGCCAACATGTTCTTGGGCATCCTACTCATGGAAAGATGTTCTAGTTACAAAGGTGTTCTAGGTACAAAGATGTTCCAAGAAATGTGAGGTGCCAAGGAATGTTAGTGTATTGTTCCAAAGCATGTTAAGGTGTGCCATGAGTGTTGAGGAGTGCTAGGTATCTCTCATTAATAGAGTTGAAAAAGCTTGATTATGTATTATATAATATAGTTCCTACACACAATAGTGGAACTTTATCTAAAGGAAATTTTCTAGATAATAAACCAAATAGAGATGAATCATGTGTTGACTCAGAGGAAAAATATATTCCTATGACTTTAGGGAAATGATACACACTAATTACTTCTTAACAAATTCACTGACCATTATAACCACTATGACCTTGGACACATAATGAAAAACACTCCACAAAAATGGTCTTAAATCATTATCTTTTGAAAAAAATATAGTAACAGGCACATAGCATCATCAAAAACTCATTGCAATGATCAATGACGATGAGCATTTTTTGACCATCACGAAAAGTAACCAAAAAGAGCATTTGTGAGGGTCAATGAAAGATTGTCACTAGAAGTGTCACGAAAGAGAGAATTAGTGATGGGCAAGTGGAAACATCTCACGTTTATGGCACTTGGCTACAAATTTGTATGAATGTTTTCTATTAAGGGTATCTTTTACATTGCCTAAGGCACTGTTGGGACTCGCAATTGATCAGTTTTTGACCCTATCTTTTGCCGTATATTTACCCTTTTTGTAGTAATAAGCAAAAGCCTTTAGTTCATAAGGATATATTAACCCCAAGGTATGGAGTGACCTTCCGAAAATCTATATTTAATTGTTTACTTCATATTCGTAAGTATCTTTTCACTTATCTATGGAAATGCTGACTAGAATCGTTAAACAACTGTCATAAGCTTGCAGGAGTATAATAAACAGTTGCTGCAACACGAAGAACAGCAACTAAGCAGTTGCTGCAACACGAGAAGCAGCAACAGCGCAGCTGCCACAATACCAGCAATTACCCAAAGCAGCTATTTTGTAGCCACGGACAACAGATGGCAGCTATCGAAAAGAGGATAACGTGGCACAATCAAGCGGAAGAATAGAGAACAGCATGGGGAAATAGCGAAGGGAATAGCAATCAGTTATTCACCGTGTACAGCCGAAGCTCCAGAAAAGGATGTATAATCATATGGTTGTAACAGCATTCTAATTTGCTTATTTTTAAACACACAGTGTTAACTGAAAAGCTGTAATATTCTATTGTAGTAGATGTCCCCTCTATAAAGAGGAGACATCTACATGAAACGAGAGGTCAGTCAGTCTGTAATCAAGTTTTGAAGAACATCAGCAAGTCTGAGTTCGATTGTACTCAATCTTTTTGGCATATGAATATAAACTGGTTCTGAGCACTTAAATCCGTTTCCTTCTTTCCGGGGAATCTTGTGAGAAGCACTGGGCCCACCTTCCTCACAAGATTCACCCATTTGTTTTCTTGTTGATTTCGTAGATGTATGGTAAGTTCTTCTCAGCATTCTGTGTGGATTTAACAGTATTGCCTCTGGCATTCTTTGCTTTACAAGTACTCTGTTTCATTGCTTTTTGAGTTTGTTTCTCACTGGTGAATGAGAGTGCTGTGTGCGTTAGCACTTCTGATAACAGAGGCAGGTGCTGGACGTCCCCATCAGGAGGATAGGGTCCTGGTCCTCTAACAGAAGAACATCCATTATTTCGTTTCTCAGATTTGTAATTCTGATTCGTTGTTTTCATTTTAAAGTACTGTAATGATATAACATAGGAAGTACGTATGCTACAGCTTTTTTATGCTTTTCGGGTTTTAAGTACATACAGTACGCATTGCCTTTGAAATAAAAGGACTTTCCCTGGTCGATAATTAATGTGGCACTTGAATGTTAATTCACAACAATTCAACTAGCCAACAGGCACAAACCAAACATTTCACTGGCTTCACACATGAAGAGGAGTTCCCATCATTTAAGAATTTTTTGGAGGATTTTCCTAGCATAGTTAAGGGTCACATTTAGAAAATAAGAAATCCCAAGTCAAGAAGATGTAAACTATGTTTCCAATGGATTTTTTAGATGTGGCAGGTGTTATGGCATGTCAAGATGTAAACTATCTTTCTTAGTTGTTTTATGGCCATGGTTAGATGTGAAACTTGACTTGGTAACATAACAAGGTGCAATTTGACTAAGCGGGATAAGTTGAAATTGGAAATGAGTAGCCTAAGATGAGATATATTTAGTTCTTAAGTGAACAAGGTGCAATCTGGCTATAGTAACGGTAACTTGGTCAAGTTGTTGTAGTCGAGGCAAGACTTGGTTGGGTTCCCAAGCCCGAAAAAAAAGAAAGGGTAGTTGTTAGGGAATGATAATTAAGGAGTGTTAGGGTGTTCCAAGGAATGAAAAGGAATGTTAACACATGCCATACGGTTTCAATGCATGTTTAGGAGTGTTAGTGAGTGCCAAAACATCATAAGGGAGAACTAGGTCAAAATGCATGGAAATGGACAAATAAGAGCGTGTGCCAAGGAGTGTCAATTGATTCCAAGTGTCTCAAGGATAAAGTGTGTTAGGAGAAGGTCAGAATAATACTTGTAGGAGGAAATCCTATGGTTATAATAAGGGATTGAACAAAGCAGTTTTAGATAAAGGGAGACTTTAGGTTTGGCACAACATTGTTTTCTAATGACTTGGCTAGGTTCCCAAGTCGCAAAAAAGGTAAGGCTATCTATGAGGGAATGGAATTTAGGGAGTAAAAAGGTGTGTCGGGGAATGTCAAGAAGTACTAGAACATATTATATAGTTCCAATGTATTATAGGAATGCCATGATGTTTCAGGTGCCAGGGTGTGGCGTGAACGTGTGCTAGTGAGTGTGAGGATGAAGTGCTAGGGAAACACAAGGGGGGACCAGTTTCAAATACATGGAAATGAAGTGACAATGAGTTCCAGGTGTGCTAAGGAGGGAGTGAAAAGGTATGATAGGTAGCTCCAAGGCATGCTAGAATGTTAGGTAAGCATACCATGATGTGTCAAGTGCCAAGGTGTGCCAATGCGTGCTAAGGAGTGTTAGGGAGTACCAGGGAAACATAAGGGAGAACTAGGTAAAAATGAATGGAAATGAATGAATAAGAGTGTGTGACAAGGAGTGTCAGTGAGTTCCAGGTGTGTTAAGGAGGGAGTAACATGGTATGATAGGCAACGCTAAGTCATGCTATAGTGTTAGGGTAGCATGCGTCCAAGATTTGCCAGTGCCACAATGTGAAAAATGGGTATTGGCACCAATGCTAGGTGCCAATAGGTGCCAAGTGCCAAGTTTCAATGCATTCTAAGTGCAAAATATTCCTCCATTTCATCTCATCTATTTTCCAATAATTGATCTCAAATAACTTTAATATTAAACCATGCCAAATCATACCAAGTCATCTCAACACATGCCAAACATGCTAAGACTTGCCAAGTGCCAACACGTGCCAAGTTCCAATGTGTGTCAAGGAGTGTGATGCATGCTATGAAATGGCAGGGCATATCAAAGAGTGTTAAGGTGTGCTAGAGAGTGCCAATGCATAGTGAGGAGTGTTAGGGAGTACTAGGAAAATATAAGGGAGAACTGTGTTAAAATGCATGGAAGTGAATTAATATGAGGGTGTGTTGGGGAGTGTCAATGAGTACTAGCTTTCATGCCAAGTAGAGAGAGACAAGGTATGCTAAGCATGGGTAAGGTATGTCAGGGAATATCAGGGAATGTCAAGAAGTGCTAGAGTGTTCTAGGTAGTTCTGGAGTGTGCTAACATGTGCCAAATAGTGCCAAGGCATGTTAGGTTCTAAGACATGCTAAGATGTGCAAGGTGATAGAGTATGCCAATGTGCGTCAAGGACTTTCAAGGCAACAAAAGGAATAAGCAAGTTATAATGCAAGGAGATGAACACATAAGAGGGTTAATAAGTCAAGACTTTATCTTTTTCAAAATGGGCATGCTAGGCACACTATTAATATGTTCCATTACATCTCAAGTTCCAATGTGTGTCAAATGATAATGTTTGTCAATGCAATATTATGCCAATGTGTTCCAAGGCATGCTAGGGACTATAGAGCATGCCAACACATGACAGGGGAGTGCTATGCTATGCTAGGGAATGCCAACATGTGCTTGGGCATCCTACTCATGGAAAGATGTTCTAGGTACAAAGATGTTCTGGGTCCAAAGATGTTCCAAGACATGCGAGGTGCCAAGGAATGTTAGTGTATTGTTCCAAAGCATGTTAAGGTGTGCCATGAGTGTTGAGGAGTGCTAGGTCTCTATAATTAATATAATTGACAGAGCTTGATTATGTATTATATGATATAGTCCCTACACACACTATTGGAACTTTATTTAAAGGAAATTTTATAAATAATAAACCTAATAGAGATGAATCATATGTTGACTCATAAGAAAACTATATTCTTATGACTTGAGGGAAATGATACACATTAATTACTTCTTAACAAATTGAGTGACTATTATAACCACTATGACCTTGGACACATAATGAAAAAGACTACATAACAATGGTCTTAAATTTTTATATTTTGACAAAAAAAATAGTGACAGGTACATAGCATCATCAAAAATGCATTAGAATGATCAATAATGACAAGCATTTTTTGACCATCACAAAAAGTAACCAAAAATAGCATAGATGAGGGTTAATAAAATATCGTCACTAGAAGTGTCACCAAAGAGAGAATTATTGATGGGACTTTAATGACCCTCACCAAAAGTCTCACCAAAGAGAGAATTAGTGATAGGCCTTTAACGTCCTTCACCAAAATTGTCATTGAAATTGGCTGTAGTGCCAAACCTTAAAGGACCATCACTATATACACTTAGAACAACGATTTCTTAAATACCGTCATCATATGCGACATTGGTGATGGACCTTAAATTTCTGTCATAGGCATGAAGCGTCATCAAAAACTCATTTGAATGATCAGTTATGATGAACATTTATTGACCATCACCAAAAGTAACCAAAAAGATCATTGGTGACGGTCAATAAAATAATATCACTAGAAGTGTCACCAAAGAGAGAATTAGTGATGGGACTTTAGCGACCCTCACCAAAAGTGTCACCAAAGAGAGAATTAATGATGGGACTTCAATGACCCTCACCAAAGGGTCATTGAAAATGGATTTGGTGATAAACCTTAAAGGATCATCCCTATATACACTTAAAACAATGCTTTTCTAAAGACTGTCATCATATGCAACATTGTTGATTGACCTTAAAGGTCCATCATAGGCATGACTCTCACAAATGACCTTTTTCCTTGTAGTGATGTTCAGGTCATGGTGTGATCGATTCTTCTCGAGGCTACCCAACTCATGGTAGCGAACCCCATGTCAGAGAATGACTACCTAGAAGCTTATGACTTGACCCCCTTCATAGGACAAGACAAAGGTAACTTTAGTGGCCAGTCTTAGGAAAACACCATATAGGAGTAGATATGGGCAAGCAATCGGTCCTCTACCTTACCTTTCTTTAGACAAATCTGCTTGTGGGGATCAGATTCAGTCCAGTAAGAAATCTCTTGGAAGGCCATCTAAAATAGTAGAACTATAACTTGTTTGAGGATTTAGGTCATTTTTTCTTTGATAGGACATGTTTGCTTAAATTAGAGTAGCATATCGTTATAGTGAGTTTACTCTTGGAACCACTACACAAGGTGTTTTATTGTTGTTTTGTTACTCCCTTTCCTCCTATCATCACCCCTTAGCCCTTTTAATTTTCTTTGTCTCGACACCATATCACCCCATAGGCATGTGTTTTGGAGAATTCATGTCCTTCACCCCCAGTTTCCCTTTGAGAATCCTCTTACCCCTACTAAACGAGTAAGGGTCCATATACCCATTCCTCCACTTAGTCCACATACAGACTCTATTTCTTCTGATTCTACTAGTTCTTCCTCTGAATCCACATCTTCCCAACCCCACATCCCCACCATGTCAAGCGCTAATGTGGGTGGTGGAAAACTAGGTGGTAATCAAGGTTCTAAGTAAGGTAACCCCACAAGAATAACCTCTTCAGGTATGGCCACTACTCCACCCTTACATCCCTATATGGTTGGTTTGAGCCTCCTTGATTTAAGCAAGCTCATCAACAATCCCATTCTCTATGACCAAAATTAACCTCCCATGCCCACCAAACTTCCCTCAGACATTCCTAAGTTTGAAGGTAATCCTAGAGAAGACCCCACCAATCATATTCTCTCTTTCCACGTATGGTTTTGATCCGATTCCATTAGCAAGGACTCCATTCTTCTTTGTCTCTTCCAACACAATTTAACTGGAGTTGTTTCCAAGTGGTGTGTCAATCAAACACATGCCTCTCATTCCACTTTAGTGAATCTTTCTGAAACCTTCCTTTCATATTTCTAGTTATCTCTTCGATATGACAACTGTACCAAACTTTTGACTACATTTTTTCAAACTTCTGCTACTCACATTTTTGACCATGTACAAGAATGGCGCATAAGGAGGATCCTCTATAAAGCCCTTGAGTTTGAATACCAGATCTATATGGATTGGTTTTTGAGAACCTTTTTGCCCCCCATAGGTAAATATGTCGTCCCTCAGTTCCCTCAGACTGATGAATAAGCTCTCCAGATAGCCTTGAATTATGATTTGATATATGCTCAGTCAAGTTATGTTTATACTATGCTTCCTAATCCCCTAGGCTTGGTGGTGTTAATGCACTGAGGGCATATAATTTTTCTGACAATATTGCTTGATCACTTTCTCACCACCACTCATCACCATATCCTCAATCTCCTATGGGTTATGGTCAAGTCCAAGGGGGACTAATTGTGCTAACACGTATCCCCCTCATGATCCTTCACGTGAAAAATATTACGAAGGTACAAAAACATAATATGCATTTTCCCATTCGCATCAGCCAATGCCAGGGCCAACTGTTGGTCAACCTGGTTACCAATTTTTTTTGATGAATCCTTATTATTTATATGCACTACCTAGCATTCTAGCCCCAATGAACCAAATTCTTAACATTCCATGCTTCTACTATCTCTCTCATAGCCTCAAAAACCTCCATAGAGTCAAGTGTATGCTCAGTAGAGTGCTACCATTTTGGCTCTATTATATTAAGATTGAAAGATCCAATCATACAATACAACCATGACCAACCACTAGTTCCAACAATGGAACATTATAGTCACTACTGCCTACTCCTCCGAATAGATGTACTAGCTCTGCATTGTGGAGAAGCCAAGGCTTGTTACAATACACTCCAAGCTTTCTATAAGATACACTTATAGTGAGCTTAGCCACCAAAAGACTCTACAATGAGTTATTAGGTTCTATAAATAGAAAAGGGTGGGGTGAACCTTGACATTCCCCTTTGTGACTCTTCACCTACCCTCATAACTCTTCAACTACTACATGACTATTACATTCGACCATCGACACTTAGTCTTTGAATTTTACAAGATGTTACATTACAATCTACACATATACCCATGTGAGACAAAATAGCCTTGAGAAATCCATGCAAGAAACTAATAAGACTCAGACAACTGTGGGAAGACCAACTCTTTGACATCTTTGTGATGATCGACAGTGGAAAACTGATGCTAAGCTTGGTAGTTCGTGATGGTGTCTACGTGCTCAATGGTGACATCCTACTTAAAGCGAACTCTTACCTCAATTTCATCTAGGTACACTGATCTGCCACATTTTTCTAACTTGTCTAATAACATGTGCATCATAGTCTTGAGTGTAGCTGGACCAGCAACATGCTGATGCATAGTGTCTACAGTGACCTCCAAGTCTGCGATGGTCGCTACACCCATCAACTTGTCAAATTACATGTCCAAATATATTCAGAATTGGTTCTTTGACTTCATATTAGTTAGTGTGCCAATAGATGGGAACGCGTGCACGCACATAATGAAATCCATGCTTCTGAAAACCCGTGCATGCGAAGCCTACAAACTGGTGATAAGCTACAGAAGTTCCTCATAGTTCCATATTTAGTTCTGAATGCGTGCCTTCAAATCCACAAGCTTTGGATTCATCATCTTTTGCAAATGCAATGGGGCTCATTTTTATCTCATTTTCCATGTCTGCATGTGGTCAACAATACTGTACAACTTTGATAAAATGCGTGCTCTCCTAGCACATCGCTGCTGCCAACAATTGACATGGACAATTTCTTTATGCACAGTGCCAAATCTAGAATACAAAATTCACATGGCTGTTTCAAGGGAAGATGCTTCATCCAATATCATTCTCTTCAACTCTACTCTGGCGGATGATGTAACCCATTCTCCTCCATACTTAACCACTTGTAACTCCCTGACCATGTGCTCATTCTCTGCTATCAAGAATCAAACACTCGAGTTGGTGGCCTCAGCATATGCTCTGGTAGCATTGGCCAATGTTTTTGGATGCTTGCACACATCAGATACGATCACTCGTTCTTCAAAATACATAGGAGATGTGTGGACATTTGGAGTTAGCACTCTGCACAACTACACATCTCTGTGTTGTGACTCGTCGAAATATATGTTATGCATCTCCACTTTCAGATGGTCTTCAAGGATCTCTGTGTATCCTTGATCATTTGGGACTTCTTATACTTCTGGATATGGTGAAGTCGGTGGGGTGACCTCTCAGTTATCAGGTAGGAGGTCAATATCCTATTAGGACTCTAGTTGCACTGCATTCGTATCCATCTGCTCTAGCGTCTATTCAATTTCTTGAGCTAAGTCCTTCCCCTATGGTTGCTCACCCTCTTTGCTCTGTGCCACCTAATCGGATGAGTCTATAACCTGTATGGGCATAGTTTCGTTGATTTGTGCATTTTGTGCCTCCTATTGTGTATGTCCCTGCTGCACTTCCTTCTCTCTTCTACACAGCTCATGTTCTTCGCATAGTTGTTGCTTCAACTCTTGCAACTCCTTTTTTGTTTCCTCCATCCTTTGTTTATCTCTTTGCCTTTACACGTTCCTCTTGTTGCCTCTTAGCCTCAGTCTCCAAAGCTTATTTCATGACGAGTGGATCTCCTTTGAACTTGTCACTTTGTTCCATCTTTGCGTTGTCAACAACCTTTCTATTGCCTTTGTCATGCACAGGTCTATTACCCTCTACTGTTGTTGATGATGTTTCTCTATGAGATGCTGCTTCGCATTGCTTCACTAACCATTCGATAGCTATGCCGATTAGTTCATTGAGCCTGGAGAAGTTGTGACAGTATCTCCATGGGTCTTCCTCAAGCCAATGACATGCCCCGTGGATCCAAGGAAATTGCACTCTCACGCAGTGGTATTTTACAAAGCAATGTGGGTCATACAAATTGAAACTTCTAGTGTCTAAAGTGAATCTTTTGAACTCTTCGATCTCGGCATCAACATGCTTGAGATTCCATATCTCATACAACTTGATTCGTGAAGGAAGAGTGGGCCAAGGTGCCAAGGGGTGAGGCATACCAATCTACTATGTCGATCAATGCCTCCATTGCTGCCTACGACATGCAAGGTGGATCCTGCTCAAATATCATTTTGTACACTGGGGTGATAAAGTGGTCTGAAAACTGTGTGATGACTCTGCAGAAGCTACATTTGGAGAACAATCCACAATAAGCATGCACAGAGGTTTCTGAAGGTGTCCATGCCCACTTCAAACTTGGAAACTGCTAAGGGGCACAGATTACATCCAAAATATAAGCGAACATGTATATCTCTATTTTGTGACCTTTGGGCGGATGCCAAGCTTCTTTCACCTATTCCTTCAGCCTGAGAGCCAACATGTCTCACTAGTTGGATGGCCTTCCTTCACTGGCCAGTTGGTCCAATGCAATCACCCAGCTCTATAAGGTCTCTATGTTCTCTTGGACGTATAAGTGAAATGCAAAGATGACCAAGTACTGATATGCCTTCCACAATATCTTTGTCTTGTAAGCCAAGCTAGGTGTTGTCCGAAACTTGGTTGGTTCTTTCACCCAACTATTCAAGATACTCTAGAGTTTGCGTTGTTTCATGTGCTAAATGGTTTCTCCATTGTGATCACTACTTGTGTCAAGTGATACATCTCCTAATAGTCCTTTTCCCTAAAGGTAGCAAGCTCTGTCCCGCTAACACTTCTCAACCGGATCGTCTAAGAATCAGTGTGCGAGACAATCCAATGTATCATGTTCGCACATGGAAACACAGGATACCTGCATGCAATATGGTACAATCCAGATTTTTGGATGTTGACATAGACCTTGCAGTCTTCCATATCTTCCTCAAATGTGTATGAGAACATATCATTGATGTCCTATCATTTCGTCTTGATGTCTCTATCTATGACTAGCTTGGTGTCTTCATAAACAGGCAAGCTCATAGACACTTGTTCAACTGCATATCCAGTTCCACTTCCAACGGTGTCCATTGACCCTCCTCTCTTGGAGACCATTGTACCTATAAAGCTAAGAGATGGATGAACACCTACTATATGTGGAGACATAGAAACACTCATGGAAATAAATCTATCAATTGAAAGCCAAAACAAATATGAGGACTGACATGCACCATACTTGTGTGACTAGAAGTAAATATTGTGCAATTTTCATTAGGAGATTGGGAGAATAACTACCAAAACTGTGCAAAGCACTGTCTAGGTTGTGAGGAGGCTAACTGACAATTGGAACTACGCAATGCACAGTCCAACCTACCTGCTGAGGACTGAAACTATGCAATGTGCAATTTTTGTCAGGAAGTACATGCATGCCCAGAGATTGCATTGCACAATTTTTTGGGTTAGCATGGAAATTCCTCCCCAAATTTTGCAATGCATGCTTGGAGGCCAGTGTTGGGCCAGATTTGTAGAATATTTGGAGGGAAGGCAAAGCCTTCACTTCCAAAAATACGCATTTTTGTCTGGGTAAGGCAAGGTCTGGGCCAAGGTAACCCAGACCCGCCAATGGGTGATTGAAAACATGAAAAGGTTTGGATGCATGGCGAGACTGAGTGTAAGAAAGAGTGAATGATCATGCATGCAAACAGTGAATGCAAAATTAAAAAACGGGAATGCATGCATGTTAGTGAAATGAGTAGCCGCAATGACGGCAGTCCGTGAAAACCAATGTCATGCATGAAGCAAACGTGAGATGCAAAAAAAAAACCAAAACGATGCTTCTACAAGATAATATACATTAAAACAACAATAGGCATTTAGAAAAGTGAAGGAAACAACATTCATACAAAGCAAAATATGAAAAGCGACAGAAAATCAACAAATGACGTGAAAAGTAAACTTGCCCAGAAATAGCTGAGAAGAATGTGTCGAAGAATCCTAGATGTGTTGTCAGATGTCAGAGCTCCAAGATTTATCTGAGGAATGAGATTTTTAGTCTCAAATAAATAGTTTTGAGGCTTATGACGTGCATGCAACAAATTTGGGAAAAAGAAACACTTGGAAGGATGTTTCTAAAACGATCTTTGTAGGTAACCTCCAGCTACTAAAAATAAATCCTTAAAATTTAGGGATGCTTTTTGCATGTTTATTTTTGCTATTTTAGGAAAAGGTATGCCATGCATGCAAATTAGGATTGCTCAGTCCTAGAGGGAACCGGTCAGCCTGAAGGCACATGTAGTAGTCTCCAAACCTGGGAAAGGGAGTTGTGCAGTTTTTGCGCTGAGTAGGGCTGGTTTTCCCTCAGGCATTGCACAATTTCTTGGTTCAATGGGTCACTTCCTCCTAGAATTGCGAAATTCATGAGCTGAAGCTCAGTGTCGGGCTAGATTTTGAAATTTTATGAGGTAGGGTTGCCTTGCTGGATTGCGAAATTCTGGAGCCTAGCAGGCCACCCAACAGGATTGCACAATTCTTGGAGGGAAGGTTGGTTCCCCTACAGAATTGCATAATTTTCTGAGTGAACATCTCAACCAGAAAATTACCTAAGTCCAGAATGGAAGCCTGTGGTGGGAGACAAGAAAAATAACATGCATAGGTTGGAAAGCCACTGAAACTCAGTTGAAGCCTATATACTTGACAGTGCAAGATATGATGCTAAGGATGGTTGGTAGGGAGGCTCCAAAATGAAGCTAAGGAAAATTTCTGGATGGTGGTTGTAGCCACTACAACACTTTGTGGTACACTGGTAGAGCTCCATCTCTCTGAAGGGACCTTGTTTTGCGAAAAGCAAGTCTAACACTTCTAGAAGTATTGTTCAGTTCTATGATCATCATAGTGTCCACACTAGCTTTCTTGAAAGATATAACACCTTCCATGCTCTTGGTCAGTCGTCATAGATTCCAAGCCATGTCAAAACAATTGTTTCAATTGGGATGAGGGGTTGGTAAACAAGTAATATGATCGTCAAGGTTTAAGTTTCATCTCTGTTGTTGCTCCACTGCTAGCAGAGCTTGGTTAGTACCCCGGTGGAGTTACTTGCATCATCTCTCTATGAAGGAATCCTTTCTCTTCTTTCACCTTATTCATTTTTCATTTTCAAAATTTTCACATTTTCATTTATTTTTTCAAAAATGTGCATAACAATTATTCATTTTAGAGGCAGAAGAGGGATCCCGACTTATTAAGAGCATAAGAGGTTGGTCCTTCAGAGAAGTATTTTGTATATACCTCTGACATACTTGTTAAGGTTTCCCTTGTCACCTTACTCTACTAGAATGAGCTAACAATGGTTAGCCCAAAACAACTGACTAGAGTAGGTGATACCAGTTAGATCACAAGATTTGTGTTTTCATCAAGGTTCAGTTTGAACAACACCTATTTTCCATGGGTGTATCATGGAATGAATATAATAAGTTCTACATATAGAGATAGGATAATAGATAACCAAGTATTAATAACTACGCAAGTCCTCTTGCACTTTACCCTCGATTTTTTCAAGAGTCGTACACGGTTTCATGTGAAACTAACCTACGAATGTAAACAAGAAAACAAACAACTAAAAGAGAAAAAATTAGAAGAAAAATATGAAAGCATAGTGAGTAAGAAAACAAGAAAGCAAGCCAAATAACACACAAGGCAAGGAACAAATATCCATGCAAGCAAACAATAAAAAAAGAAAACACTACTCATACTCCTAAGCTAACAGTCCATGGGCCTAATCACATGAAGCGATATTTCCAATACAGCCACTGACACTTGGTTTACCCATGTTGGTGAAGGCATGGTTCGCAAACAACGCAGTTGCTCGAATCAGCAAACATGAAAGATATAACAATGAGGACAAACACACTCCGAGTCTAAATGCATCCACAAAACATAGATGAGTGTAAGCGCATGACATGAAATCCATGGAATTACCACTGTGTTGTGTGACACTATGTGGAGATGTTAATCATACACATTCTCTTGACTGTGACATGCAAGAAAACGAGAGAAACAAAGACAAATTGCATCGCGCGTGTGTTCTTACTATGTGAGATTCCTCCAATGTATGAGTGATTGGATAATGTAGTTTGAGTGGAGCAAGTGAAATCTGTGTGTGGGATTTATGTTCAATGCATATAGAGGAATGATGAGGAGCCTTGGGTGTTTAAAATATTTCATGACCAGAAGTGAAACCAACCTCGGGATAGTGAGGACATGACATAACCATAATCTCAGGCTGAAGTGCCTCAATAGTCTGCGGGGTTTCGACTTCATCGACAGATAGATCATCATAAAAAGTTGGCTGTTAAAAATTATCATCAATAGAATCATCATCATGATCGAAAACTGAATAAAAGTGATCATGATAGCTATGATAAGAAAAATCAGTGATTTCATTGGCATCCTCATGATCAAATAAATTGAATAGAGGGGTAGAGGAGAAGTGTGAATGCTCACCCTCTGCGTTTTCAAAAAAAGTAGATGAGAAATCAAGTGTATTTTAAATGAAGCATTTTTCCTATCCGTTGTCGAATTTTGGACTAACATCTGGTGTGTTGTGTGAATGATCAACAATGGGTGCATCCATTGGTGGATTTACACAAGGAAAACCAGTGATGGTAGAATCACCAAAGATGTCAGGGAAAACAGGAGTAGGTGTGGACATAAGGAGATCATCCTTCATCATGGGTTGATGTTTAGGTTCCCATTCATATTCATTATAAATGATAGCGTAGATTGGATGTGCAACACCTACTTCATCAATGGATTGATCATCATTCACAACAACTGTAGAGTCTGGAACAGAAGAACACAAGAGAGTGCAATTCATAGGATCAGCAGAATACAAAGACAGAGGTTGTGGTAACAAATGCATGTGGAAACATATTGGCTTCACAACCAAATCTGCACAAAGACTAAGAGAAGTGATGTTGGGAGGATGTGACAGTTGAATGGATGTGTGGGCATGTTCTCCCACATCACTCTACAGTGGTCAAGTTGTTTGATGAGGGGATGATAGACAATCACTTGTGACAACGAATGTGTCTGTCTGTGATTGCGCAACTCCATCACTGAAGTATACTGAGTGGGGTTTGAACTTCAACTTCATCTTGGGCGTGAATGGTATGTTAAGACAGTGTTCGAATCTATCCCAAAGATATTGAAACTTCATCTGGCTTTTCAGAGCTTGAAACTGCAATACACGTAAGCGCTAACCAAAATCCATAGGTGATTCTTGCTGAGTCTTCCATTGTTTTAACCATTTTTTTTTAAGAGGTTCTAGATCAAAATGATGGAAAATAGATTCAATGAGATCACAAAACTTCAAAATAGTGTGCATGCTGTCGGGTGGCAGGCTTTTGCACATCATTGTGGGGATTCGTGAAGTGTGTGTGAAAGAAGAAAGTTGGTCTCTTCATCAGAGAATGTCATTTGCATCATCCATAAATGAATAGAAGTATTTAAAGTACTCATGCTATGCCACTTTTCCTTCACCATCATATGTGAATTCTGACAAGAGATCAAAAAATTTCCTTGTGATGTCGAGATGTTCAGCATAAGAGAAACATCATGGAAGGATGATTCTAATAGTATCCATGATGGATATGTAGATATTCAAAACAAGATGTAAGGGTTCAGCTTATCATCTGGCCCTCCTTCTAGCACCAAAAATATTGATGGTGCTAGACCCGCCAACATGTTACAGGATCTTCCCAGTAAGAAGTCCCAACTAGACCTCAAACCATTTGGTGTGGGAGTCCTAGAAGAGGGTTGTACGGTATCACCTTGACTGTGGTTGCATGCAGAGGCAAGTAGGATTTCCTTGTTGGTAGCAAGGGTGTGACCAGCACAGCAATCTAAGGAAGGTGCATGAAGGGTTTGAACACATGGAAGGTGGAATGAGTGCACCTCTTGGAAAATTGTGGAAACACGCAACTTGGAAGGGGACACACGAGAAAAGATATATTACAAGCTAGAAGTTAGGTGAACCAACAACCCACAATGATGGTTAAACCAACAAGACATCTCAATAAGATTCATACATACATATATAGAAAGAGTCCATACACACATGCATAAGCAAAAAACTACATATATCATTAGAGCAACCAAGAGAGATGAAATACAATAACAACATATGAATGAAATTTGTTGGCTCTATTATATTAAGAGTGAAAGATCCAATCATGAAATACAACCATGACCAACCACTAGTTCTAATAGCGGAACGCTACAGTCACTACCGCTTGCTCCTCCAAAGAGATGTACTATCTCTCCATTGTGGAGAAGCCAAGGCTCATTACAATACACTCCAAGATTTCTCTAAGATACACCTATATTATGCTTGGCCACCAAAAGCCTCTACAATGAGTTATGAGGTTCTATAAATAGTGAAGGGTGGGGTGACCCTTGACATTCTCCTTTGTGAATCTTCACCTACCCTCATGACTCTTCAACTACTACATGATTGTTACATTCGACCATCGACACTTGGTCTTTCACTTTTACAAGATGTTATACTACAATCTGTACATGTACCCATGTGAGACAAAATAGGCTTGAGCAAGCCATGGAAGATACTACTAAGACTTGGAAAACTATGGGAAGATCAACTTGTTATACGGGAATAGTGTCCACACGGATACTGCTATTCCCACTAAGATGGGTGGCTATCTTAGAAACAAAAAATCAAATTCTACTATTGATTCCTTTTATGAAAATAGATGAGAGGAGAATCAAGAGGGCCAACCTAAGTCATGTGCTCGATTCCCTCTCCTTCTTGATAGAGTTTTGTCGCTCGCTCTTTGTTTGCTCAGCTTCAAAAGGACCTGTAGAATCACAACAACATACTACTATGCAAGAAACAAGGATCTAAATTCATAAATAATGCAGGATCAGATGTGCATTAACCATAACAACATATATAACAAGTACACAAGAATATGGAAGGAAACAAGAATACTTAATTCAGATAAAAAGTCCAAGAGGAATTACAACCATGAGCAACTCTGACCAACATCATCCTCCGTAAGAAGCCTTCTTCACCTCAAGCAAGCAAAATCACCCAACATGTGAATGTACACCAAAATACCAACAACACTTCTCTATAAGTTACAAAATTCCAGCCTCTGGATCTCTGTGAAGAGGGATCCATATATAGATGATTACAGAGAGGTGAGTCATATTTTTGGATCTTGATTAGTGTCATTTCTCTGATAGTTCCTGCTTCCACTTGGAGAATGAAGATCTCTTACTCATCCCTGGTCGAAAATGGAGTGGCAAGTGTTAGAGGGGAAGCTTATGGAAGATTCCATGATATTCCACCTCGCATTTTGGTCCCTGCCATTTGTCCATTCCCGACCATCGCACCCTACAGAGGAGCAAAACAGTATGCATCACGCCCTGTACATTGGGAAGGTGATATGCATCGCACCCTCTGCATGGAGCTTTCAGTATGGTCCAGTTTTGACCATTTATGAGCATTTTTCAGTGGAGAACTTCTATGAGATGATGTAATCAATTGACCTTGTTCCTTTAGGCAGTGAAGCAACTCTTTTAGGGACTTAAGAGCCCTTAGTTTATGGACATTTTTGATTGGGGTTGAAGTGCCCAAAAATGTCTATAATAGTTGCCCCCTAAAGTATGAAGTCATTAATCGTTTTTGATGTCGGGTGAAATGCTTTACTATGAGGATCTGAATTTTTTCTGAGCTGGGAGGCAACCTGTAATAAGATACAATACAATACATTATTTGACAACATTTTTTTTCATGATCTAGCTGAGGCAGGCATTCCCATGCTCAGCTTTATAAACTCATTTTCATGTACATAGGACAGACGATCGTCTGTGTGACAGACTGATGATATGGACACATCATCCTTTGATTTGGATGATCATTTGTTCGGCAATGATGTACACTGGATGCTTTTATATTCCTGAATATATCACAGCCTGGATGGATGAAACTAGATCCGGGGTCTTCAAACTCAGCCAATCTTCACTCGGAGTACAAGTCGATCCATGTGAAAATGTTTTGGAGTCAAACATCGAAAGGCATCGCCTGATTACCAG
>APFE030443346.1:0-13826 GCA_000404065.3 Pinus taeda | reverse complement strand
TTTCTTCCCAATTTTCCCCAGTCATTGCTGACCAGTACCTCTTTATTTTTGTCAAGCTTGAGGAGGATAACATATTCTTGTTCTATAATATGCCCTTCGGGTGAACCTATCGCTATATTTTAGTGAGCATAGCGACAGTGAAACTCGTTCTTGTCCTGTTGGATGAGTTTGTCGCTATTTAGTTTTAACAAGTTTAACGACAAAGATAACTCGGTCTCTTTCAATTTTAGAGAGTCTGAAAGAAACGGAAAGAAGACTTCGAAGGTTTTTTTTCGTTGTATAATCCCTTAAGTCCGAAAAAGCGTAAAATAATACAAAAGGAATGAATTTGCGATAGTTTTAACGATCCGAACAAGACAAGCTCTCGATCTTTTTGTGTAATAATCCCTCAGGTCCAAAAAGATTAAAATCTAGAGGAGGGATAGCACTTCTGATGCCTTTTAATGAGCCAGAGAGGCCAATCACTCGGCAATCTTTTCATATTTTACGAGTCAGGTGAAAAGAGCTTAAAGAAGACTCGTTTTCGAGGAACAAGTGATGGTTTCGGGTAGCAGCTGATTCCAGGTAAGGTTTGGAATTTTCCACTCACGACAGTGTTACAAGGATGGCTAATAGAATCACTCTTCACAGATTTTCCTCGAAGGGGTAAACAATCATAAGGGAGTGAATGATCGGCTAAAAAAACAGAGTGGAGGTGATGGTGAGAACACGACCAAGGCTCAAAAGCTGGTGATAAGGCATTCACAATGGTTATTTACCCGTTCATTTTTTAATGAGCTTAAACGAGGGGAGAAACACTTGCTCATGACTTATGTTTATTTTTTAACGAGCTTGAACTATGCACTAAAACTGCCCGTGGAGAGTTTATATTTTAACGAGCTTGAACTCTGCGACAATGTTGCTCACCAGTCGTATGATAAAAATGTCTCATTCGAGATGCTATTTTGAAGTGGCTTACATCTCTAAAGCTTTGCCACGGATCCTTTCTTTATGGAAGTTAGGAAACGACTAGCCTTACGGGTTTAAAGGGTTAGAGGTCCTACAAATTTAAAAAATAAATAGCCGCTCTTCACTTGCATGCGGAAAGGTTTGCATGCCCCCAAGTATAGCAAAAAATTCCCAGGTTACCAAGAAAGTTCTATAAGCATAGCAAATAAAATTCTTTCGCGGTGATGTCTATCAAAACAGACAAAGGGGAGCGAAATCACTCGGCATAACCTTAACGAAGGTATCTTATTCTAGTCTGTTCCCATTTTCCTGTGAGGACGGGTTCGCCAGACTAGTCATATATCCCTCGTAGAAATCAACCCTATACCCAAGGTTTTCCTGTCGAAGCAGACTAGGGTGCATGCCCCCTGGGTTTTAGTCACATCTTCCTAAATCACTCACACTCATCAGGTGGACGGACTGGAGACCGATGAGACATTTCTTGCATGAAAAGACCATTCAAGGATGGCATTTGACTATTTGCAATGTGTGAACCAGGGAATGACATTTGGTCTACGAGCTTGACCATTCTGCCTTCGTGCGGAAAACACATTACTCTAAAGAGAGTGAGGAGATGATGGCTCCCATGCAATAAATATAGTCACATCTAAGGAGTAGATTGTAATATAAAGGTCCTTGAACTACCATAACATTCATGTGAACAGTTTTCCTTCTCAAAGTAATGGGCACATTTGGAAGGATCCCTAAAGGTTGACTGGTTCCCTTGTCGAAGCTTGTTAGATTTCTTATTTCAGGTAAAATCGATGGCGAATCAAGCACTTTCCAACTATTTGAGGAAAGGATACTCACAGAAGCCCCTTCATTAATGATGGTACCAACCACGACCATTCTGTAAGCTTGTACAATAATTATGAATGGTACACTGGCTGGTAAACGGGGTCTGCATAGTAGATTCCAGTCGAAGGAAACCACTAGGTTGCTTGGTGGTGGGACCGAATAGACGGCCGGGTAGGACTCTGATGAACTTCCTTCCTGTGGTAAAGGAATGAGAGGACTGCCCCCAAGCTTATCGAAGTCGGTGTTGATGAAAAGAATTTGAACGGTGTCGTTCTCTTTCTCTTCAGTGACGGTATCATTCGAAGATGAACACTCTGAAGGAAATACTGTGTCAACTGCCGTATCGACCCTTTCACTTTTGTCTGGTATGGATTTCGAAGGTTCATTTTCAACGATAGGTGCTTCGACTGACCACAAGGATGGGCTAGCCAAATTTTCAACTCGTGGAGGACTCGGCAAGAGTTTTTGATATCCAGGAGGAAGTCGTAACGGTGAAATCAGACGACTATCTAAAACTATTTTAGCCTCTTCAAGGAAGGGACAACGGTGGATGGCGTGATCGCCTTCACACAACTTACAAGGAAGTTTAGGATTACTTCTCTATCCATATGCTTCACTTTCACTGGTTGACGGTGAGCATTCAACATGATCGCCAGAGATTGATGCTACCGGATGGTGCAAACAAGGAGACCAGTCCCTTAAGATCCAAGGGATACAGGTACAATCTCGGTGATAGTGGTCTCCATTGCAAATTCCGCAAGGAGATTTAGGTTTTGACTGTGCGGTGTGTGGATTTTTGCTAGATGATACTTGGTTGTTCCTTTTCGATTTTGGTTCCTTTTTCTTCTTTTCCTTTTTCTCTTTCTGCTTCTTCTTCTTCTCAGTTACTTGAATTTTAGCT
Organism: Pinus taeda; assembly: GCA_000404065.3. Lineage (NCBI taxonomy): Eukaryota > Viridiplantae > Streptophyta > Pinopsida > Pinales > Pinaceae > Pinus > Pinus taeda. Next base: position 11,140 of record APFE030443346.1, on the reverse strand, counting down.
TTATCGGCTTTGTCAAGCAAAGAGGAAGGAGGAGAAGGAGAATTAGATGAAGTAGAAGGTTGGGAGGCAACTCCAATGTCGTCTAGTTGCTGGTTAGACTGTTCAGGAATTGTGGGATTCTGAACGACAGAGGTAGAGAAGAGCCAAACCAGCAAACCAATTGTCAATCCTGAAAGTGACAAAGTGGCCATATGGGGTGGACCAACATCTCCCCAAGATAGGAAGGGACTAGGATTTCCTTCACGGGGAAATCCTTGGTTGGTAGACTCCATTCTCTCAACCTGAAGATCAATGGGGGAATTTGTAACGTTATTCTGATTTAACATAATTTTTTATACGCTTGGACACATCTTGTTTTTTCAATTTTAAAGAGTCTAGAAAAAACAAAAGATGACTCTAGTCGCCTTCAATTTTTATTGAGCTTGAAGTGACAAGCGCTCAGAGGACCTTTTCCTTTAAGGAGTCTGAAAAGGAGAAAAATGGACTTCTTTGGAGATCTAGGTAGAGAGGATTACCAAACCAATCGTAAAACTATAGAATACTTTTTAAGGTATGGCAGTCAGTCTTCCTGAATGCTGTGTTCGGTGCATTACGATCGATACGGCGGTAGACACGGCTTCCTAAGGATAAAGGATGCAGCCTATAGTGGTCTCCCAATATATACGCGACGATACATGGGGGCACAAGTCCGTACTGGCACTTATCGTCTCAGAGTGGAGGAATCACCCAACCAGCACTGAAAGCAACAGTTACCAGGCTTTACGACGCCGTAATACGTCTCTAGCCTAGACCTCTAGATGTTGCATTAAGTTCTAAAGCGTTGTTAGATTCATTGAGATTTATTTTAAGTTGATCTTGCTTAGCAGTTTGCCTTTCAGGTTCACCACGTGATGTATGTATAATTCCTAAATGTAGTCTAAGATGATAAATAGACGTTTTATCTTCTTTCAGCAATGAAAATCCTAGCTACTAAGTGGAAGAAAGTTAAGCATCTTTTCTTCACAGAGCACAGAGCACACGCTAATATGCACAGTCCTAAATCAAGCCAAGCATTCAAGATGCAAATGCACATGCATGTATTGGTTTTCAGCTCTCTTAATGTGTAAATGACACTAAGAAAACTATGTGAAAAACTGAATTAATTTTAAAGCGACTGCACTCAACAAAATTCTTTTTCAAAACAAAGTGAAAACAAGAGAGACACTTTGCGATTTTGAAATGGAAATTGCTTTTCGACACTTTAAAACTAGTAAATCGAATTCTATGCAATAATAACTGTATAATCAACTATATAAAACAATGGGATTGCTTTCTAAAACTGAAAACGACAGCTACGACACTTTCAGATCTAGAGACGACAGTTCGACTATGTTACTTTTTGCAAAAGAGAACTAAAACGACACACAATACATAAAAAACGTTTATAGTTCTTTGCACTAAGGAGGCGAAATAATTTTAGAGAAGGGTGTACTCACAGAAGTACTTGATTACAGACAACAAAAAATCTTGAATAAGACTGAAAACAGTGATAAAAATCCACAGTCGGAGGGAAAATTCAATCCTCCCTGACCATCGCACTTGTTACACAGTGAACTCAATATGCAGCGCACCTACTCCATTCGGGAAGTGCGATGCATACAGGCTACCTTGAAGGCAGGGTGCGATGGTTATAGTGTGATACTTTGAACAAGACTTGACTCAAATTTTGCAGTTTAGTTCAGGCATTTAAGCTGGATAAGTACAGATCAATGTATGTAAAAACACAGGGGTGATTTAAGAGGTTACTAAAGCCACCACTCAGGGCAATTAGATTGCTTGCAGATCTATTGTTTAATTTATAAAAAAAAACCTGGACATTGACTGAAGTAGCATTGATCTACTTTGCATTTGTATGAAAAATGCAGTTCGAAGGCTAGTTGGCTTGACTTCAAGCTCCGTCTATATGTTTATAAAATAAACAAGGATAGATAGGCTAACAAGTAATCTAGTCGGTCCCCAGCCAAGTTGCCATTTTGTTATACGGGAATAGTGTCCACACGGATACTGCTATTCCCAGTAAGATGGGTGGCTATCTCAGAAACAAACAATCAAAGTCTACTATTGATTCCTTTTATGAAAATAGATGAGAGGAGAATCAAGAGGGCCAACCTGAGTCTTGCACTCGATTCCCTCTCCTTCTTGATAGAGTTTTGTCGCTCGCTCTTTGTCTACTCATCTTCAAAAGGACCTGTAGAATCACAGAAACATACTACTATGCAAGAAACAAGGATCTAAATTCATAAATAATGCAGGATCAAATGTGCATTAACCATATACAAGCATATATAAACAAGTACACTAGAATATGGAAGGAAACAAGAATAACTTTATTAAGATAAAAAGTAGCAAGAGGATTACAACCATGAGCAGCTCTGACCCAGCATCATCCTCTAGCTAAGAAGCCCTTCTTCACCTCAAGCAAAGCAAAATCACCCAACACTATGAATGTACACTAAAATACAAACATCACTTCTCTATAAGTTACAAAATTCCAGCCTCTGGATCTCTGTGAAGAGGGATCCATATATAGATGATTACAGAGAGGTGATTCATCTTTTGGGATCTTGATTAGTGTTCTAATAGTTCCTTCTTGCACTTGGAGAATGAAGATCTCTTACTCATCCCTGGTCGAAAATGGAGTGGCAAGTGTCAGAGGGGAAGCTTCTGGAAGATTCCATGATCTTCCACCTCGTATTTTAGTCCCTGCCATTTGTCCATTCCCGACCATCGCACCCTACAGAGGAGAAAAACAATATGCATCACACCCTGTACATTGGGAAGGTGATATGCATCGTACCCTCTACATGGAGCTTTCAGTATGGTCCAGTTTTTACCATTTATGAGCAGTTTTCAGTGGAGAACTTCTGGGAGATGATGTAATCAGTTGACCTTGTTCATTTAGGTAGTGAAGCAACCCTTTTGGGGACTTAAGAGCCCTCACTTTATGGAAATTTGTGATTGGGGTTGAAGTGCCGAAAAATGTCTATAACACACCTCTTTGACATCTTCATGATGATTGACGGTGGAAAACTAATGCCAAACTTTGTAGCCTGTGATGGTGTCCGTGTGCTCAATCGTGACATCCTGTTGAAAGAAAAATCTCACCTCCATTGCATCTGGTTACACTGGTCTAGAACCTCTATCCAACTCATTAGATAACATGCACATCATAGTCTTGAGTGCAATCGGACTAGAAACATGCTAATGCATAGTGTCTCCCCTTATCTCCAAGTCTGCATTGGTGGCTACATGCATCAACTCGTCAAAGTACATGTCCAACTCTGTTTAGAATTAGTTCTTTGGCTTCACCTTGGTGAGTGTGCCAATATATGGGATTGCATGTGTGTGCACAATGACATCCATGCTTCTGAACACCTGTGCATGCGAAGCCTACAAACTGGTGATGGATGAGCTATGGGAGTTCCTCATACTTCTGAATCTAGCTCCAGATGCGTTCCTTTAACTCCATCGCCTTTGGTTTCATCATCTTTGGAAAATTCAATGGGGTTTCTTTGTATCTCATTGTCCATGTCTGCATGCGGTCAAGAATAGTGTGTAGATTTGACAAGATGCACGCTCTCCTAGCACAACCCTGCTGCCAACCGTTGAGATGGACAACTACTTTATGCATTGTGCCGAATCTGAAATACAAAATTTTCATGACTGTTTGGAGGAAGGATATTTCATCGAATATAACTCTCTTCAACTATGCTCTAGTGGATGATGTAACATGTTCTCCTCCCTACTTGGCTATTTGTAACTCCTTGGCCATGAGCCCATTCTCTACTATCAAAAATCGAATAATCAAGCAAGTGGCCTCAACATATACTTTGGTAGCATTGGCTAATGCTACTGGATTCTTGCACACATCATATATGATTTCTCATTCTTAAAACTACGTAGGAGATGTGTGGACATCCAAAGTAGGCACTCTGTGTGATTGCAAAACTCTATGTCGTGACTCGTCGAAAGATATGTTGTTCATCTCTGCTTCTGAATTGTCTTCAAGGATCTATGTGTCTCCTTGATCACTTGGGACTTGCTCTTCTTTCAATTCTGTTGAATCCGGTGGGGTGACTTCTTGGTTCTCAGGTATGAGTTCAAAATCCTGTTTGGACTCTGGTTGCACCGCATCCGTATCCATCCGCTCTAGCATTTGTTCGATTTCTTACTCTAAAACCTGCTCTTGCGATTCCTCACCCTGCCTGCTCTATGCCAGCTACTTGGATGAGTTTATAACCTGTATGGGAGTAGTTTCATCAATCTATGCATGTTGCACCTCCTGTTTTGTATGTCCCTACTGTACTTCCTTCTCTCTTCTATGCAGCTCATGTTCTTTCCGAAGTTGTTGCTTCAACTCTTGCAACTCCTTTTATGTTTCCTCCATCCTCCGTTTATCTCTTTCCCTTTGCACGTTCCTCTTATCACGTTGTCACCTCTTAGCATCAATCTCCAAAGATACTTTCATCATGAGTGGATTTGATTTGAACTTGTGGTTTTATTTTGCCTATGCGTTGTTGACAACCTTTCTCTTGCCTTTGTCATGCACAGGTCTGTTACCCTCTGTTGTTTCTTACAATGGTGCTCTCTGAGATGCTCCTTCAATAACCATTCCATAGCTATGTTGACCAGTTCATTGAGCCTAGAGAAGCTATGATAGTATCTCCAAGGTTCTTCCTCAGGCCAATGACATGCCCCATGGATCCAAGGAAATTGCACTCTCGTGCAGTGGTCCTTTACAAAGCAATGTGGGTCATACGGATTGAAAATTCTAGTGGTGAAACTGAATCTTTTAAGCTCTTCTGTCTTGGCATCAGCATGCTTGAGATTCTGTATCTTGTACAACCTGATCCAAAAAGGAAGAGAGGGCAAACGTGCCTTCTTCTTCCTGTGGAGTCTAGCTGACAACCCCGTTGAGATGTGATATGAAACTTCTTGCATGATGAGCTTATCCATTGAAAACTTCGGTAAAACATGCAGAGGATTTTTTGCGATGTACATCCATATGAAGGTGCTAAGGGGTGAGGCATACCAATATTCTATGTCAACCAATGCCTCCATTGTTGCTTGTGACATGCAAGGTGGATCCTACTCAAATATCATTTTGTACGCCACGGTGACAAAGTGGTTTTACAACTATGTGATGACTCCACGGAAGCTGCATTTGGATAACAATTTGCAATAAGTGTGCACAAAGGTTTCTGAAGGTGTCCATGGCCACTTCAAACCTAGGAACTGCTAACCTTTGGGCAGATGTCGGGATTCTGTCACCTACATGTTTAACGTGAGAGCCAACATGTCTGACCAGTTGCATGGCCTTCCTTCAGTGGCTAGTTTGTCAAATGCAATCACCCAAATTTGTGGGAAGGCCTTTGTGTTCTCTTGGCTATATAGGTGGCATGAAAATATGACCAAGTAATAATATGCCTTCCTTAGTATCTTTGTCATTTAAACCAGGCTGGGTGTTTTCTGGAACTTAGTTGGTTTTTTCACCCAACTCTTCAATATATCTATGGAGTTTGCATTACTATGTGTGTTGAAGAGTTTCTCCATTGTGATCATCGACTGTGGCAAGTGATACATCTCATGATATCCCTTCACCCTAAATGTAGCAATCTTTGTCCCACTGTCATTGTTCAACCTCATCGTGTCAAGATCAATGTGCGAAATAATCAAATATATCATGTCTGCACATGGAAACACGGGATACCTGCATGCAATCTGATACAAGCCAGATTTGTGGATGTTGACATAGACCATGTGGTCTTCCAGATATTTGTCAAATGGGAATGAGAATGTATATTTGATGTCCTGCCATTTCATCTTGATGTCTCTATCTATGACCAACTTGATGTCTCTATATAATTTTGTAGAATTTTTCTACAAATCAACTAGCTCTAATACCATGTAGAACTTTTTTTATAAATCAGCTAGCTTTGATACATGTAGAAATTTCCCACCTGTAGATCACCTGGTAATGCAATGTACTAAAGCAAAACACTTGATCTACTTCTACAAACAATGTAGTGGAAGCTTAATCAAATTGAGAAAGATCAATAAGAACACATATAACTAATATGGATAAATCAAACACACATAACATAGAATATATAATCAGGGGAAAGCACCAGCGTAAAACCCCATCTCTGTATTAGCATACAAGTGGAAATATGTTCGGATTACACAAAGCCTTATCTTGGAAGCTATCCAACTCTCAATACAATCCCTCTGCTACTCATAAATAGTCAAAGGCTTCACATAAACCTTCTCCTCTTCCCTCCAAGCCTCCTATTTCTATGCACAGTTTTTCCTAGGTCCTTTAGTTGCAACCTATGTGATTCTCACCTCACAGATAACACTAGCCTCTAAAATAACTGCACAAATCTGAAGGAGATAAATCCTCATCATGGATGAGCTTCCTTTATAGGAAAAATATTCATCCAACTGATAGTACACTGTCCCTCCTTTGATCTCAACTGGGTCTCTGTCTGAATTGACATGCATCAGTTATCCATGAGAGAATACCTTAGTTATATGAAAATAACAGTTGTCACATGCATGCAAACATCAAAAAACTGTATCTCATTAATTTAACAACTTGTTAAATTAATCTAACTAAAATTGACTAAGTTAAACTAAGTTAACTGATCCTCTCAATATAGAACTCATCCTTAATTCCTCAACCAGTGGAGAAAATCAAGGACACATTCCCCAATCAGTGGAGAAATTATTGCATGTTCTCAAAAAGACATCAAGTTTGATTTTACTTAACTAATTAACTCATGGAGAATTAATTAATTAATTTTCAAACTTCTCGTTGTTTCCAGGAAAACTAGTTTCTATTCAGAGTTGCTTGTCCCACTAAGACGGGTAGCTATCTTAGAAACAAACAATTCAAAGTAACTTGTGTTTTCCTTTATGAGAGATAGATGAGAGAGAAGCAGAGAGCACCAACCTTAGTCTTTTGCTTGGCTCCTTGTTTGTTTCCTCCCTCCTTTGATAGAGATTTTCCACTCCTTCCTCGCTTGTCCCAATTCAAAGAACACCTGTAGAGTCAAAGCAGCAAAATACCATTAAAGCATAGAGATGGATAACCATAAACAATGTAGAATAAGATGTACATTAACCATACAAATGCATAGACAAATAGAAGATTCAGAAATATACAAGTGTATGGAGGAAAGCTCAAATAGATTTATTGATAGAAGTAGTAGAAGAGAGGATTACAACCTAGCTATCTGATCCAGTGCCATCCTCCCAGCATGAAAGCCCTCTTCACCTCATGAAAAACTAGATCATCCGACAATATAATGCTTCACCGAGAAACCAACAACACTTCCTTACAAAATAAAAAATTCCAGCCTCTGGATCTCTAGGATGAGGAATCCATATATAGATATTTGTAGGGGGTTGAGTCAGCTTATGGAATTTTGATTAGTGTCATTTCACTGATAGTTCTTGGTTCCACTTGGAGATTTCATAATCTCTTACTCATCCCTGGGCAAATTCAGAGAGGCAAGTGTCATATGAGTAGTTTTTAGAAGATTATCTGAGTTTCCACCTAGAAAACTGCTTCTGCCATTTTTGTATCTCACTCATCGCACCCGATAGAAGGGCTTTTCAGTATGCATGACACCCTTTGTGTGTGGCAGGTGAGATGCATCGCACCCTTAGCATGGAGCAGTTTGTATGGTCTAGTTTTGACCAGTTCTTAGCATGTTTTCAAGGATAACTTCTGGGAAATGATGTAATTAGTTGACCTTGATGCTTTAGGGTATGAAACAACACTTTTAGGGGTTTAGAAGCCCTTGGTTTATGGACATATGTGTTTGGGGTTGTAGTGCCCAAATATGTCTATAACAGTTGCCCCCTAAAGCATGAGGTCGTAAATCTTCTGGTGTCGAGTGAAATGCTTTATCATGAGGATCCGAGGTTTTTCGAACTGGAAGGTGACCTATAATAAGATACAATACAATACATTATCTTCATAACATTTTCATGATCTATCTGAGGTGGGCATTCCCATGCTCAACTTTATAAATTCATTTTCATGTACATAGGACAGACAATCGTCTGTGTGGCAGACTGATGATTCTGGTAGAGCCATCATCCTTTAGCTTGGATGATTATCTATGCAGCTATGGAGCACATTTATTTTGAATACATCACAGCCCGGATGGATGAAACTAGATCCAGGATCTTCAAACTCGTTCAATCTTCTCCCGAAGTACAAGTCAATCCATGTGAAAAGATGTTCTGATGTTGAACATGGAAAGACATCGCCTGATTACCAGCCAACAATGTAAGTTGTTAACAGGTGCGAGATGAATCACCGATAGTGATAATGAACCTCAAGGTACTACAGTACAATTCACATGGTGTGAATACATGAGTCGATGTCAAACACCACGCAAAATATTTCGATCAAAGGCCATTGATGTAAACCTGTCGCTAGAAGTGAGAAACTTGCCATTGAGGCATGCAAGCTTCAAAGTACTGAAAGGGTTGTTCCTAAGTCAACTTATTGGATAATGAGCTGATTTCGACAAGAAGTGACCCATCGTAGGAGGGCCTTAATGAATCCCATATCTACGACACGAAATGGAGCAAATGATTTTGTGGAGGTGAAAATGATCTGATGATACAAGGTTCAGGGTGGCTATCATGAAATAATGGAGCGTGAAGGTATTGTAGCGGATGCGGCATTAGCTGGGTTGGTGAATTCTCTGAGCAACTTCTCTTGAACATATCGACGACAATGAAATGGATTGGTAGCATTAACCCCAAAAATGGATGGTACAGAGGATCAATGGTGATATGAATGGTGAATGGAATGACCCAACCCGACTCAATCATGGTGATGGAGTGAAAGTGGCATGTTCAAGAGCGACCTGCTACCAATGAAGTTCTTCAAGTTTGTTCCCTTTTTCCCTAGTCATTGCTAACTAGTACCTCTTTATTTTCATGAAGCTTGAGGAGGATAACATATTCTTGTTCTATAATGTGCCCTTCAGGAAAACCTGTCGCTATGTTTTAGTGAGCCTAGTGACAGTGAAACTTGCTCTTGCCCATATGGACAAGTTTGTTGCTATCTTTTTAACGAGTTTAATGACAAAGATAACTCGTTGCTTTTTAGTTTTAGAGAGTCTGAAAAGAGATGAAAAGGAAACTCCAGTAGTCCTTTTTCGTAGTATAATCCCTTAAGTACAAAAAGAATAAAATAATACGAAAGGGATGACTTTTCCGATCACTTTAGCGAGCCGAAAAAGACAAGCACTCGATTTTTTTGTGTAATGATCCCTTAGGTCCCAAAATATTAAAATATAGAGGAGGGATGGCACTTCCAATCACTTTAACAAGATGGAGAGGCCAATTTCTCAGCAATATTTTCATATTTTACGAGTCTAAAAAGAGCTTAAAAGAGACTCAGTTTTGAGGAACGAGTGATGTTTTCAGGTAGCAACTGGTTACAGGTAAGTTTGGAACTTTTCAATAATGGCAGTGTAAATAAGATGGCTAAAAGAATCATTCGTCATAGCTATTCCTCAAAAGGTTAAACAATCAAGCGGAGGCGTATGATCAGCTAAAAAGTGGAGGTGATGGTAAGAACACGACCAAGGCTCAAAAGCTGATAGCAATGCGATCCCAAAGGTTATTTACCAAAAGGCAGATTCATTTTTTAATGATCTTGAATCCTTGGAAACAATGCTCAGTGCTAGGTTTATTTTTTAATGAGCTTTAACTTTGTTGAAACATTGCTCGTACCAGTCATCTATTAAGGATGTCTCTCATTAGTAGGTTCATTTTTTAGGGAGCTTTCCCCATGTGAAACTTTGCTCTAGAGCCTTTTGTATGCAAGCTAGGAATGACCAAATACTATCCTAAGGGTTAATGAACTACTGAGGTTAGGTAGGATAGTTTCATAAAAACATTTCGTTTACTTTGTTGGTGCCGTCAGCCCTTGCAAAGGTGAATGGTGGATCAGACCAATCACCTAACTTAAGTAGTCGAGGTTAGTAAAACTACAGGGTTAGAGTTACACTAGTCGCTTTTCACTTCGTAAAAAGGGTTTGCATGCCCCTAGGTATAAAGAAAAGTAGAGTTTTCAGGTTACCATATGGAATTTCTTGCACTAAAGCAAGGTTTATTTGCCCATGTTGTAGACAAAACACTTCCTTGGCTCTGTCTATCGAAATAGACAAATGTGAAAGGTGTGGATCCATTTCCAATCACATAACCTTCGACGAGGAAATCCTATTCCAGACTGATCCCATATCCTAAATAGACGGGTGTGTCAGACTAGTCATATATCTTATGAGGAAACCTATCTTTAATTTGGGGTTTTCCTGCCGAAGCATACTAGGGCGCATGCCCCCTGGGTTTAGTCACATTCACTGAATCACTCGTGGTCATCAAGTGAACAGACTAGAGGTCGAAGAGACATTCCTTGTGAAAAGAGACCATTTAGGGATGGCATTTGACTAGTAGCCATGTTTGAACCAGGGAATGAAAGCTTGTCAATGAGTTGGACCATTCTGCCTTCATATGGGAAACACATCACCTAGAAGAGTGAGGAAACAATAGCTCCCATGCTGTAAATGTAGTCACTCCCAAGGAGTATATTGTAATCTAGAGGCCCTTGGATTACCATCACGTTTAGATGAACGGTTTTCCTTCTCAAAGTTATAGGAAAATTTGGAAGGATCCCTAACAGTCGACTAGTTCCTTTATTGAAGCCTAAAAAATTTTGAATCTCAGGCAGAAGCGATGGTGAACTAAGTGCTTTCCAAGTAGTTGAGGAAAGGATACTCACAGAAGCCCCTTCATCTATGATAGTACCAGCCATCATCATTCTGTAAGCTTGTACTATGATTCAGAATGGCACATTAGATGGCAAGCGGGGTCTTGCTAGTAGATTGCAATCAAATGAAATGACTAGATTGCTCGGAGGAGGGACCGAATAAACAGTTAGATGAATCTCTTGAACTGAGGAACTTCCCTCCTATGGTAAAGGAATGGGTATATTTCCCCCATGTTCATTAAACTCTGTGTTAACAAAAAGAATTTGAATGATGTCGTTCTCATTCTCTTTGGAGACTGT